>CAAKMY010059350.1:0-14534 GCA_901111285.1 Corrigiola litoralis
ATACTAAAATATTGGGGTGTCATAATTCGGGTAAGAGGTAACCTTCACACTTATTCAGCTTATCATTTTTTGAGAGATCAGGATCTTAATAGGGCTTGGCCTAAACATGTATGAGGCAAAACGTTTCTCCCTAGGCATGCTAATATTACTTACTTTGACGCTCAAAACATGCCTTTTACTATTGGTAATGTATTCTAGAGAGGCTTCCATTTTTTTTTTTGTAAATGATCAATTGTGGGAGAAAAATTCAAAATTGAGATCCCACCATTGTCTACTACTATTTGGAGTGAGATTCTTGTATTGAACTTTAGGGGTAGTTAAAAGCTTGGAGGTGAGTTGCACTGGTTTTCTCAAATATATAAGAGGTAACTTATGGAGGTAAAAATAGTTACGTTGAGGTAAAAGTAGTTACGAGGTTGTCTCGCCGTCATTGTCTACTTTTGATGGCGTGAATGAAATGAAATAGTATTTTGTAATATTACGCCCTTTTTTTATGAAGATTGGCATATCCTCCACGAGATAAAATTTTATTAGTGTTTTAAGTCTTATTTATTATACTTCTGTTTCAAAGGACAACATATTGTATATTTTGTTATGATTAGTTGAATATTTTTTTTTTTTTTTAGGCTTGCTTTCTAGGTTGTACTCTTTCGTTACTTTGTGCTAATTAACTTTCAACTTTTATGCCAAAAAATCTTCAAGAAAAATAAGATTATCTTTAGGATTCGATGCTAGTATACATGTGAGTAACGCTCCTTAAAAAAAATTCACAACTTAGACATTAATACATTAATAATTGGTGGAATCTTCTTCTTGAAGATAGTATTTCATAAATGATTTTGAAAAATTATTTTTATACTGATATAATTTGATAGCACTCCAAAAATTAGTTGGATTTAAGTGGTATCTTTCCTAGATTATATAAGACAAGAACAAGACAGTCACATGATTCATAAATAAGCTATTTTTCATCCATGCATTTGTAACAGTTTATATTTATTTTAATAATAAAAAGTACATCATATAAACTAAATAAAAAACATGTGAAATTCCACTCATCATTTTTTTATATTCAGTTTCAAAATTCTTTTAGCATTATTCTTTCCCTTGACATGATTGTCGTATCTTGATTCGGTTTTTTTTCAATAATACTCTAACAATTTTATTCATTATATGGATGATACTTGATATGGTATCATGATATATGTCATTTTTTGGGGGTTATCATTTACTACGAAAGAGAGATAAATAAGGTTAACCAAGTTCTTATATATGGGGTTATTATTTACTATTGTATTCGTGGGAAACTTAAAGAGTATTTGGGGTTACCATAATAATCCCTAATCTAGCTCTCCTAAAGTAGCGGACCCAACATTGGACAGGAAAAAGAGATGACGAAAAATTAGGAAACAAAACTTAGAGAAACATCATGTTTGGTTCGGTCAACCATTTTTCTTTAGTCAAAAATAGAAGAAAGAAATCAAACAAATGACAAAAGAAGTAGGAAGCATGTTTCATCAATGATCTTTCTTGAAGTCTTTTATCTGTTTAAATTTTGATTCATTGTCATCGTTATCAAAAAAATTCTACTAGTTATACATTTTCTTAAACATTCATATTTATCTTATTTTTGAATTTCTATTTTTTTTTTTTTTTTTTGCGAACACATATCAAAACTTTATAATTTTAGATTGAACTTTCATGTGAATCCCCAGTTTAAAGAAATTATGATTCCCTTAGTTTATATTATGAATAAAATACCCGATATCTTCCTACTTGTCGATATTTTTCGTTTATTTATCTTCGTAGTTGTGAGAAGAATGCTTTAGTTTTTAAAAAACTTTTCAGTTCTTTATCAACATCTATAAAACACCTTTTCTTGAAGGTCACATATTTTTGTATTAATTTCTATCAAAACATCATACGGCCTATCAAGTGTTACCAATAGTTTGATGGATAATCTTGTCATATACGTTAATGTTCAGTTTTTCATGGATTTTAAAAATATTTTCACAAATGGGTTGTTATTTTCTTTTATGAAAGAAAGAGCAAGATGATATGACTAATATCTTCATGTGATTGAATGATCCCTATGACCAAGTTGTTTTACTTTAGAGGTAGGGTAGTATAGAAAATGGTAGAGAGGTGGAACCCATATGAAATCCAGTTGTCTTGTTTCATGGTATTAGCAGTTTTATCTGAAATTCGAGAGTGTGAATCCCTCAATCCAGAAGGTATTTTTTAACCTTTGTATTTATGTTAAATTCATCTATTGAGATTGAGATACACTTTTATCTAACCATTTCTACTTTATAGGACTTGCGTTGCTCGACTTTCGAGAAAAAATAGTAAATGATCCTTATGGAGCCTTTCAAAATTGGAATTTAAATAATTCTGAACCATGTTTATGGTTAGGCGTTCGATGTCAAAATGGGAAAGTGCAAATGTTGTAAGTGATTACTGTACTACTCAATGACAAAGAGCTTATTAAAGTCCCTTATCCACTTTTCAACCTTCTATATTGTATATGCAGTTAAAAATTGTCATCATGTTATAGGGATCTCAATGGCTTTTCTTTGCAAGGCAAATTGTCTCCAGCTCTTAGAAATCTTAGATATATGCGATCACTGTAAGCATTTGCACTTATTTTTGATAGTCTTATATACGTGTTTATTTTCATGTAAGTTGCGAGGTTTTATTATTCTCGAACATGAGTTTAGTGTATACCATGTTTAATTTTAAACTATATTCTTGAGTTAGGCTCAGTTTTCGCTTTTGCTTGCATGACAGTGTGATGAGTAACAACCGCATATCAGGTTCCATCCCTAAAGAGATTGGAGAACTTAAATTACTAGAGTTATTGGATTTGAGTCATAACAATATGACTGGAACAATTCCTATACAGATTGGTGGGATGCCATCACTAAAAAACTTGTGAGTTCCTTAATTTTTTATAATTATCATGATATACAATATTGTTACTAATTATTAACAAATTTAATATTATAGGTTACTTTGTGGCAATAATTTTGAAGGAGATATTCCTCACACAATCGAGATGTTGGATTATCTCTTTAGATATGAATGCAATCAAAGACACAAGTCAACCACACAAAATAGAAAATACATGAAAAGAATCTCAAGCTGGTAAGATGATTTAAATTTATTTAATACAAAAAATAACTATTTTATATGATTGTGATGAATTTATGTTAGAGATTAAGCATTATAAAACACCTATACATCATTAACCAACCATATGAACATTTTTTATGTTGATTAAGGATACAACTCACAATATATAGAACATTGAATATAACAATAGTATTTTCATACTTTATTAGGCTTCTTGTGTTGCCTAAGATATTTGGAAAATTCTTAGGTGTCAAAATTGTGATATGAATGTCTAAAGTTTGACAATCTCGAACATGGTGATATTTCCATAAATATGATATTTCTTTCTACTATATACTTCAAATTCATTCAATTATACAAGAGACAAACCACGTCCTCCACCTTAAACAAAGATAAACAAGTTTTTATAGTAGGTTTGACGGTCATGCATTTTGATATTTACTACTGCAATGATACTTCAATAGTTAATTCCTTTATTTTATTATATTGTGTGAGCTTAAAAAGATGGATGATGCAAAGTTATGTGATATCTCATGTGCATTATTTCATTACAAATATCTATGTTCATTTAGCTCTTTTCTCGTCTAAAAACATTTAGAGTTTCTTTTGGTACTTGTCATAGAATATGGTCTTTATCAGGATAAAGCAAACACCATTTACATGACAAATAGTTAATTTGTTTTCTTTATCACTCCTAAGGCCAATGCTTAGCTTGAGGGTAATATAATCTTTACTTAAGCCCAAAAGGGAGAGTTTAATTGATATTACAACGGGTGAAATGTATTATAAACTATTTTATATGTAATTAGATATCCTAATATTACCCTCAATGAGGAGAAAAATACAAATAACAAAACCTGCCAAGGTATCCCAAGGAGGTAACCTGAGCTAGCCAACGTAAGACCCACTACAAGCTAACGAGAGAAAACAAAGGCAACAAGAGAAAACAGACTAAGTAACTCTACTCTCGACAGCAAATTATGGAGCACAAATATATTCATTTGAATCTCTAGCCTAATCGAGAATGTCCTGGTGTTTCTCTCATGCCATACTTCATAAACAACAATAACCAAAGCAGCCCGAAATTTCCTCCAAGCCAAAGTCTTCCCTCTATTAAACTACAGTTGCCCATTGAAGTTCCTATGAAAGCTGTGAGGTCTTGTAGTAATGACAAACCAATTCAAAATGGAAGAGCAAACCTCTTTGGAGAACATACAACCAAAAAAGAAATGAAGATCGATTTCCTCTACCTGTACTTGCTAGCCAAACGAAATCATTTGCACTTCATCTTTTCATCAGCCAGAAGGTAGTCTAAAGCAGTAAAAAGACTGAGAATTTAGTGCCTTGGGAAAAACAGAATCCCACAACTGCTTGACTCTGTAGTTCCTTGTGTTGACCTTTAAACAAGTGATAAGCAACACCATGATTAAGCTTACCATATTGCTCCTATGAGATTAGAAGATATTTAGGTTTGCCAATATTACCATCAAACTTGACTAGGTCATCTCTAATGCTGCAGATATACTTAAGACACCATGATTTAGATGGTGCAACTTGGAACTGCCAAACATTCACCTTCTTAGTTAGTGCAGACCAATCCACCTAGCCAATAAACTTATACAAGGCCCCTTAAGTCTCTATACAAATTTCACACATCAAGCTTTATTTTACTTCAACACTTTTTAAACCTAAGACACCCTCCAAAGCATGCCTACAAATAGTATCTCACTTAATTAAAATTTTCTTTCTTGATTTCCAGCAAACCCCCATAAAAAACCTTTGCAAATCTTATCAGTCTATTTTGCAACTCAAATAGGCAGAAGCAAGCCACTAAACTAGAAGTTTTCTAAGCCAAAAATAACTAAGTTCAAGAGTTGAATCCTACCATCATATGATAACATAACATCGCCCAGTGATTGACCTTAGTTTGACCTTGTCAATAAGACCATGAAACATATTAAACCAAAGTTTGAAGGCATTTAAAGTCAAACCCAAGTACTTAAAAGGAAAATAACCAATCTTGAACCAAATCTCCCTTAACATATCAAATGTTTTATGGCTACCTATACCTCTAAGGTATATTGAGAACTTGTGAGAACTTGCATGAAGACCAAATGGAGAAAAATCATTCAGCACACTCTATACAACATTGAAGGAAGTAAGAGAGTCCTTGGAGAAAACCTGCAAATCATCGATAGATATCAAGCGGTCGATCTTTATTTTCTTGCACTTATGATGGAATCTTAAGTCCATGTGTTTTTGAACGTTTTCAAGACCTCTGTACATGATTGCCATACTGACAACAAATGAGTATGGAGAAATAGGGTCTCCCTGTCTAAACCCGCACCTACCAACAATTTAGCATGCACTTGAGCCATTTATATTCAGAGACAATCTATCACTGGTCAGTTAACTAATGATCTGAATAATGAAAGTTTTATGAAAATTCAGGTCCTCAAGAGCTTTTTCGAAAAAAAAAAACCAAATAACAGTGTCAAAATCCTTTCATATATCCGCTTTCACCATACACCTAGGGGAGATCAACATTCTATAATCAGCAATAAAAAATGAAGAGATTTTCTTTGGCACAAGGGCAATGAGAGGCATTTATCTGGGGAAGCAACTTGCCAAAAGAAAGGAATTTCTGATTATATCCTAAGTACCCCTTTAAAACAGCAGAAAATTCACTGGCCCAAGACACTTACCACGATATATACACATGTTATGACAAATATTGAGTTTAATTTTTGCAATAACTTTTATATTGGAGAATTTATGTTGCTTTTTCTTTAATTTGTTTATTAATGTATCATAATTCTATGAATCATATTATGTTGTTTTATAACCCATAGCACTTAGATCAACCGGTAAGGGGTTATTCTAGTTTAATTAGAGATCTCAGGTTCGAGACCATGGGAATGCAGCAGTGTTAAAACTCATAGGGAGATCTTTCCCGCCCTAGTGCTCCTACCCGGCTCGAATCCGAACTCAATCGGATGGTGAAAACCAAAAAAATATTATGTTGCTTTATTTATGGATTGACATCACATTGTACCTTCTTTCAAGAAACATTCTTTAGATTTTGAACATGCACCTTAATTGTGTCCACATATAATATACCTAAATTCGTGTTTTTAACTAAATAAAGTTCTTCTAACAGTTTTCAATGGCGTATCTTAAATCCACTGAAGAGATATATTTGCAATAATATGTAAGTGTAAAAATTATTAATAGTTAATACTAATATAGATTTTACTTTCTCCATCCATTGACTTTCTCGATATTTATCAAATAGGGTTATCCCATTTATTACTTTATACTTTCTTATTTGATTAGATTATGTGGTCAACATGGTTGTTAATTATACTAAAATATGGGTTTCACTCACTATCTAGCCTCATTTATCCTTGGTTCCTTGGTTTTGGTTTAAAAATGTTGATTGCTCAATAGGATGGAGAAAGTATAAGTTACATATTTATTATTGTTGTTCTAATTAACTACGCAAAATTTCTAACTTTGTTTTACAGTTTGGGGGCCAAACAAAATTTCTGTATTTTTCGCACTTGTGGAAGCAGTTTCTGCGACAATGCAACAAGTTAGATAATTTTTTGACTTATAAATCGGTTAATTGATATTTCTAAAGTGCTTACCTTATTGAACTCTAAATACCTCATTTATTCTAATAGGATTAGTCAAAGACAACATACGGCGTCGATTAACAGGAGAACCTAGTAACCTTGTTGCGCTACCTGCGAAGAGGCCTAAAGTTTCACAACAAAGTAGACCAATTGTCTTTAGAAGTGGCTCTCTTCCTACTACTATAACAAAATCACCTCTAAAAGTTCAAACTTCAAATTTCCAAGTTCCATTTACACAACAAAAGACGCAGTATTCTTCCATTAAAATTTTAATCATCATACCCTTATTTGTAGTCTTAGTCGCCACATTTTTTATTTCCTTTATTGGATTTCGACGTCATCGTGGAAAAAGGGCTATGCACAATCAAAATTCAGCTTTACTTCATCGAATAAGCAAGGTTTTTGTCACAGGTTAGTACTCTATAGTGGACTAATACCCTTGCTTGTCTAATCAAACAAATTTTAAATCCTTTTTGAAATTTGAATATAGGTGTTCCAAAGCTTAATTCGTCTGAACTTCAAACAGCTTGTGAAGATTTTAGCAATATCATTGAAACCTTCTCAGGATGTTTGATGTATAAGGGAATATTGTCAAGTGGTGTAGAGATTGCTGTTTTATCAACTTCAATTAGATCATTAAAACAATGGTCAATCCATGCCGAAAGAGAATTCAAAACAAAGGTGAACATTCTTTTTCCAATTTATTATGGCAATCTAATTTTATGGGATACAAGAAATATTCAAGTAATCATGATAAATATTTATTGTATAATTTAAACTTTATTAAGAATAAAATAATAATAGTTTGTAGTCATTAGCTCACTGAAAATTTTACTTCTAAATTGTTATCTATATGTCCATGTTAATGTTACTCCTTGAATTCAGAAATACTTTTATTTTTTTTAATATAAGTTCCCTCTTTATTTGAAAAAGAGGGTCATGTTGGTATCTTCCTCACAATCATACAAATTCAAAATAAAATATTTGACTTCCATTTTCTTTGTTTCCCTTATTGAACTGATTTTTTACTTGAACTTTATACAAAACTTTCATATCATCTTGTCCAAATTTTTTTTTAGCATTTGATGAATTTTTATCTTGCTAATTACCAAAAGTTGGTCCAAACAAATTTATCTACTAATATTGAGAAACAAATAATAAAGACAATAAGATTTAATGACAATTGAGGAAGTAACAATGCGGTGATATAAATGCAAGAATATGATTGTATTCTAATGGATAAGAATAATTTAAAAACAATACTTGAAATATTGTAAAGTATATTAATAATAGTTCATTAGTTCTAACTAGGGTGACTAGTATATTAGAATTCAAATGATGTAAGGTCCATGTTGTTACATAATGTAAAATTATCTTTTTTCTTTAAGGGATAACTTATATATTGTTATTATATGTCCATAACATGCAAAATCACCCTACATATGATTAAACTAAGATATTTTGTTTCACCTTCTCTAGGTAGATACGTTTTCCAAGATTAATCACAAAAATTTTGTAAATCTACTTGGGTATTGCGAGGAGGAAGACCCATTTGTGAGGATGATGGTGTTTGAATATGCTCCCAATGGCAATCTTTATGAGCATTTGCATGGTAAAATTAGTCTCACTTTTTAAGAAAAAAATATTTCTCAATTGTGTCATACATATGTTCCTTACTTCTCCTTTGTCCCAGTTAAGGATATGGACCATCTTGATTGGGCAACTAGAATGAGAATAATCATGGGAACATGTTATTGTCTTGAGTACATGCATCATGATCTTAATCCACCAGTTGTTCATCCAAATTTGCAATCAGATGTTATCCAATTGACTGATGACTATGCAGCAAAGGTATGAATTCATATAATAGAATTGTGTTGCTACGAAAATATTTTTCAACTTTATAAAAGGGCAACATTTGAGTGTTTTAAATTGACGAATTCAAGTTCACTATTTGAAATAGAAGTCATAATACTTATGGATTGTGCTTGTTGAAACCTTATCATCCAAAAAAAAATACAATTATCATTGCTCAACCATGTCTAAGTTTTTACTATTGATCATACTATAGTTCAATATAACAAATGAACATGATTATTCTTAATGATTTCAAAAGTAATATGTTTAGATTTGACATTCAATGACATTTTGTGTAATTCTAATTTGATAAAAAAATAATATTGATCCACATTTTGTTCTTTTATGATGTTGTTCAGGTTGCAGATGTTAGTTTTTGGGGTGATATTGGAGTTAAAGAAAAGACATCTTGTGACGAAGAATCAGAACCATTGAATTCAAATCAAGGCCCTACATGTGAAGATAATGTGTATAACTTTGGAATATTATTACTAGAAATAATATCTTCAAAATCCTTTAGTATGCAGGTAGAATAAATGAAAAGTTTTTATTCAATCTTAATTTATAATTTCAAAATTATCGTAAGATTTTGCGCACTGCCAATAAGTTTTCATTGACATTGTGAACACTATTCTTATGGCCTTATGTCTGAGTGTTACTTCATCCATCCTATTTTGTTCTAAAATTTTTGATTTTGAACAAATAATAAGAGGGTGGATGGTGGTAAATAATGAGAAAGACCCACATTTAAATCTAGTGGAATAGACTATGATTAAAAAAACGTAGAGACCAAATGGGATATTTAGACATTAATGAAAATGAAGTTAGACGTATGAAGTACATATTTATGACATGCCAACATGCTAAAGGATCATATTTTTATAATAAAATGAAATAAAGTGGTTTAATTATTGATTATCATATATATTTTAAATCTTGCTTATATTATTCTTTAATACTTGTTTCAATATTTTCAAATTGATTTTAATGTTATGTAGTTTATTCTTGATTTATTGTCTTTTAGTGAACTTATTTCTCTCTTAATTTGGACTATTTAGGCTATGGAGCATTTGAGTGATAAGAACAAATATTGCAACTTGGTAGACCCAACCCTCAAGTCCTCCAAGAATGACGAATTGGAGATTTTATGTGAAGTTATTAAAGAATGTGTTAGAGAGGATCCTAGACAACGACCTACACTTAAGGAAATAACCTCTAAATTGAAGGAGGTGATTAAGATCTCACAAGATGCAGCTACTTCTCGTGTCTCACCGTTATGGTGGGCTGAACTAGAGATTCTCTCTATGGAGTCCGGTTGAGGTTCATTCTTTTCTTGGCGTATATGTTTAGGTAATGTTTTTAATTTATTACATAAAAATTTGGATTAATCAATGCAATGAGTTAGATTTCATAATTATCTCATGTTTCCTACTTTTGAACTTGTTAACCTTATAAATTGTATTCCTTGTTTCCTTTTAACAGGAGCTTATCGAGAAATTTTGGTAGAATAGACAAAGGTTTGTTCCTATAAAAATGCTTTCACCAAGCATATTGGTTTCTTGATCAAAATGATCGAGAGACCCAGGAATATGTAGATAATACTTCATCATGTATAACAGTTTTGTACTTTATAAATGGAAGATCCAATTTTTGTATCAAGTCACATGAAAAGTTTTTGTTTGTTACTGATTGTAAAATGTTTTTTCATTGATAAAAGGGATAAGATTATAACTGTTATTGACGAAGTTAGCATCATATCAATGTACTATTTTGAAACCACCATCCTATTTTAGCTCGTAATTTTGACTTTTTTATATATTGCTAATAGTTAAAATAACTACCCAAGCAAAAATGACAACCATGCATATAAACATTCAACAATGGAAAATAATACAAACTATTCCCCCACTCCATGTGTAATGTGTGAGATTATAGTTATAAGTAAGATAGGAGATTAGAAAATTTCTAAATCTTTTTTACGACAAGAAAATAAAGTTTCCCTAAAAGAATGAAAAGTAATCTATTATAGGGAGTTGGTTCAAGATATTCAGAGTAGTGTTATAATTGTTGTAGATTCCAAAACAGTGTGTGTGCTTTATCCTGCTCGGACTCAACTAGATACAAGTATCGGATCACGAAAGTTGCCACTTAATTTTTAGGGAATTGAGGAACACATAGCTCAACAATGCTTTCAATGACCTAAATCATTGAAAACAGTCCCTCACCCACGTCTTACCACAATAGTTACCTCGAGGTTCACGAGGTGGATCTAAGGTCGAGTGAATCTTGAGATCTACCAACTTATCGATTCATTCCTTTAATCCTTTGGCTAATTGAAATCACATGCCATTTGACTGGCAATACAATCTTAATGACTTCAACTTTCCCAAAACACTAGATTCATGGTTAGGGATGCCAAGTTATGGTTAGGGAAACAGTGCGACACCCTAAATCGCTCTTTCGGTCTTTACTAAGCACTTATGTTAATACAAGATTTCATATTGTGTCTTTTATTTAACCAGATTTTATACAAGATTTTTTTTGGTAAAATATAAGTAATATACCAAACATAACTCAAACTCAATACACCCTAACCAAGCTCTAGACTTAGAAACACCATAAGAACAAAAAATTGAAAATCTCAACTACCTGAACATGCTGAGGCTGAACAACAAACTGCTAATCCTAAACAAAACTCAAGAATAGAACAAATTACAAATTCTCAACCAAGTAACAATAAGACTTGGCCAAGATTTCTTTCTAACAAACAGGATTCTGAACTTCACATCAAAGATCATCTTCTGAACTAACAAATCAGGCTTATACAAAACCAGATTAAACCTGCACTTATTCCTCACCATCAAAATGCTATGAATCAATGTCATAACCATAACATTAGTGATTTTCTTCATCTGACCAGAATTGCAATTCCTTCTAACACTCCACTGAACTATTCTGCTGACAAGAAAACAACACTGTACTCTTCTACTCAACACCTCCAAGCATTTGCTACTATATTGACACTGAAAGAAAAAGATGCTCCTGAGTCTCCACTACAGCAGAACACATTTCACATACATCATCACCCACAATTTCCAATCTATAGAGTCTTGACTTAGTCTACGATTTGTTCAAAGCAAAAAAGAAAAAAAAAAAAAAGCTAATCAGCAAATGTTTAGGTAAATTGAACCTCTGCTGCCACACAACTGAATCCCACCAAACTTTATCTTCAACACCTTAAGATAATCATATATATCAGCCACCACAAACTTCTTTCCAATATCTATCTGAGCAACACAAAATTGCAACACTGTATCTCTTAAATTACAGAGCTTCTCCAATACCAACTAGATTGACTACCAGGTGCATAATCAATCCAGTTAGAATCTTTAATGTACACATGATGAACGCAATTTACCATAAATGATCTGCTTTAATAGCAATCCACCAGACAAACTTGCTTAAACAAGCCACATTCCATTCCATAACTCTTCTAAGACAAAAGCCTCCTGATTTCTTTACTCTGCGAACCCAGTCCCAAGCAATAAGTGGCCCCTTATAATAAGTCTCTTTTCCCTCACTCAGAAAATTTCTACAATTACTCTCAATCCTCTTAATGACTCTCTTAGGAAAAACAAAAATGTTTGCCGACTAAGAGTGTAAATTGAGAAGCACTGACTGAATCAGTGCAGCTCTCTCTGCATATGATAGTTTTCTGGAACACAAACTTTTGATCCTATAAGAAATCTTCTCCACCAACAAATTATAGTCTTCGGCAGATACCCTTCTTGCAGAGATATTCACCCTAAGTATCTAAATGGCAGACCTCCCCTCTTTATCCTAGTATATCTAACCAGAGCTTCTATTGTGTCTTCTGTCAAACCAGCCATATAAATATTTGACTTCATATGATTCATTTCCAACTTAGTAGCAGCTGAAAAACACTGAAACCCACTTAGTAATAAAAGCACAGATATAACATCCTTTTTACTAAACAGTAAGAGATCATCTGCAAAATAAAGGTGAGAGAGTTTCACTCCTGCACATAGAGGGTGAAATTTGAAATTCGCCTCTTCAATGATATTACGCAACACTCTACTCTGGTATTCACCCTGTCTCCACCCCCTCTTACCTTTGAAAAACCCAAACATTTGGCTATTAATAGCCAGAGAAAAAGAAACAGTGCTAATGCATTCCATGACCAAGACAATAATCTTTTCTGAAAAATGTAGAGCTCTCATCATATCTTGAACAAACTGTCACTCTACACTATCATAGGATTTCCTCAAATCTACTTTCAATAAACACTTTGGATTCCTATTGCACAAGATCTTGGATACAAATGTGCGCGTGCTCGTGCGCGTGATACTATTACTCATATATTCTTATCCTCATATGTATTACACCCACTTGTTTTTTTGGTTGTTTTTGTTGAAAATGTGTCTCGTGTTGCAAGTATATTTTTAAGAGTAAAGCGTGATGTTTTAAGTTTTGAATGCAATCACAAAAATTGTCAAAATTAGACTTGCACAAAGAAGAGGTCTAAAAGAGTTGAAGGAGTGGGTAAAGTGAGGGAAAGGGAGGTGCAAGGGAACATATATAGTTCTTCTTGGTGGGTTGATTGTCGGGGTGGGTTTGTTGGGTTTGGTTGCACGTGGGGATGAAAGAGAGGGAGGGAGGGAGGGAGGGAGAGAGAGAGAGAGAGAGAGCAAGGTTCGGTTAAAATTAGGTTAAAACTTAGGCTTGGGGGTAGGAGGACTGTTTGTATACGGATTATTTCGAAATAACTTATAATAGGGATTAATATGAGAAGAATGTTGAAAGTAGGAACAATATATCCTCAATAATTTTTTCTATCTTTAATTATAATTGGTATGTTAAAGCGAGAGCTTAATTTTGTTTTCTTTACTTTCCAAAAATAAAAAATTTGTCAAGATACTTGCCATTTAATTTTTTTAACAAATTCGGAATTAATAAAAATTAAACATACATCTAAATTTAGATTTTACTATCTTCCTCCCTCCCTAATTTCCAACCCTATTATCATTTTATAAGCTTTATTCCTTATCTAACCTAAGTAAATGTATTTTCACTGCTTATATGATTTATTTTACTAACATGTGACATAGTTTGTATAATATAGACAATTTTAATATTTGGCTGCTACCTTTCTTTTCGGGCAAAATGACAATATTGACGTATTGAATTCCTTTTACCCTTTCTTTGCTCGTAGGAAATCGATTCATTTCTGCCTTAAACGACTAACGGAGTGAATCTTTTTCTACTGCAAGACGTCTGTAAGCAAATATGAATGCAACTTTAAAATCGAACAAATACTATTAGTCAATAGCTTTAATTATTGTAATTGCTCTAACTGAGAGAAAAAATCATACAAAGAAATAACTAAGCATTTTTTTTAACATAAAAAATAGCAAAGCTTAACATACTAACTCAAATATTATATATCTATACTATTTATACTACACCTATATATTAAAAGGCGTTGCAACAGAAGCCTGTCACCTGAAATACCAGGTCATTGCCACGTAATCGTCAACTTAGCAAACATTAAATCATATTTTATTATTATTTATTTCATTCATAATATTCTTTTTTATCTATGGTCATCAAATCCAACGTAATTAGTACCCTTAATGGATCTGTTCTCTACACCGTTTTTTCTGTATTTTTTGTTTTTAATTTTATTTTTTCTGAACTTTCTATATTTTTTGTAACTTTTCTGAGCTTTCTGCATTTTTCTGTATTTTTTATAACTTTTTTGAACTTTCTGTATTATTCTGTAATTTTTGTAACTTTTCTGAACTTTTGGTATTTTTTCTGAACTTTTTTTATTTATGTTATGTCTTTGTATTTTTAAACTAATAAAATATAATTATTATCATA
>CAAKMY010059449.1:0-29886 GCA_901111285.1 Corrigiola litoralis
GCTCCCACATCCACAAACCTAGGTACGGAGTCCTCTACCGAGCCTAATTTCCCCCAAACCACCAACAACCACCACTACTTACCCCCAAACACCCCAAAACCTCATCCCTTTTCCACTATTCCACCATACTCCTCACAAAACCAAATTAATACCAACTTTCTCCCTCTCCTCCTCCCCGGCCTCTCACTCCCCATCAGGCACCCCTTAAACTAACCGTATAATTATTTTCCTTCACCCTTCTCTATCCTCTCCTTCCCACAACTCCATTGTCGCCGTCATCGTGAACACCACAACCACCATGACCCACCAAACCCGCTGCCATCCTCTAACAACTGCCGCCCATTCCCATTTTTTCCCCACCTCCAACTCCTATAGCCAGGCCCAATATTCTTTCTTTTTCATCACTTATTGGGTGGGTTGTGAAGAGCCATGTAGGCCATTGAGAATGTCGGGTGCTTTTGTTTGGTTTGGATAGATTTGTGGGTTTATTTTTCATGGTGGTGGGTGATAGTGGGGTTGTGGGAAGGAAAGAAATTAGAGGGGCATGGGTGTTCACTGTAAAGTTGAACCATGTGGGCCGTTGAGAATGAGAAAGTTGAGGACTTTGTGGTGGTGCTGGTTGGTGGACGATGACGACCGTTGAGGAGTGGGAAGGAGATAATAGAGGGTTGGGGACTCGGAGGAGGAGGAGAAAAAAAGAGAAACAATTTGGGTCTTGTTTATGGAAACAAGGAGGGGTGTACCGGGGCTGGGGAGGTAGTTTGAGGTTTTGAGGTGGATTGTCAGTGGTAGTGGGAGGTTAGGGGGTGTGATAGGTGGCTAGTGAGTGGATTATGGAAAAGTTAGGGTGGTCAAATAGGTTCGGAATATGCGGGAGCACTAGGTGAAAAANNGAAAAAATGATGACAATTTAGGATTAGTTTTGCCAATTTCATAGTTAAGATTATTTTAAATCAAACCGCTATAGTTGGGAATATTCTAGGCCAATTTTCCTTTATGTTTTGGTAAACACCTTTTGAGACACGTGAGTGTAATCATGAACAATTTAGTTTAAAGGATTTTGAATATTGTTTGGATTCAGACTTTGTAAACTAAACAATTAAGTGTTTTCGGACTTCAAGAACTTTTTGATATTTATTGAAAGCCTTCAGCTGTTAATTATTGAATATATTGTTTCGAATGTTTAACTTTGAGGACCAATTCTGCGTTTAGCTTTGCTAAATCCCAATGATTCGACCTACCGTAAGGACGGGTTGTCTCAATCACAGTCTCCCAAACCCTTCCATTGTGCACTCTCAGTTATGTCCCTCATTTTCATGTTTCCAGTCCTTTTGCTTGGATTCTATAATGAGTTGCTTAAAGGTTTTCCAGTTTCCTAACAAGAAAAAAAAATCTAGTCTTTCATAAAGAGGTTCTCCATGAACTTGAGATACGGCTTTGTACATCTAGACCTCCTTAGTTTCCATGGGATTCATTCTGAGTAATCAGTGTTAACAACTCTTTCGCCCTATATACTGATCTTGCTCTTACTCAGTTTCTCTATCTCACAGATGAAGGAAACAAATGAACTCTTGAATGCTTGAGTTGAAATATGTAAATTTGCATCTCATCATTGTATTTTAAAAGGGAATAGATTTCAGCACATACCGACTTACAGCAAAAAGTAACAAGGCATTATTGAAATCTTTTGGGAGCGGGCAGGGTGAAGCAAAAGAAAGAAAAGAAAAAGAAATGTAGGACAAACAATCAAATGAATACTAACCATTGCTTCTGATGGCGCATCTTTGTCACTTTTCCCAGGGGCCTGCATAATAAAGGGACTAAAGTATATTATACTGATGAAGAGTCCAAGACCTACAAAACCTTTGGAAAAAACTAATAGCAAGATGAAAATGAAAATTTCACCGTTCATTGTCTAAAATGAAGATAACGTATCAAACCGAAAAGTGATCCTGCTAAACAACTTTTGGAGAAAAAAACCTTCATAATTTCCATAGCCTTTTTCATCGGGAAAGAATTCGCTGATATGAAAGATGTGCTTGCATCAAGATTTTGAAACATATTGTTCTACCCAATGTTTGCAAAAGATTCCTAAAAGATATAGAATTCCTTTAAATCCGACTTTCCCCTAATCCTTTCCTAAACTCAAATTGATTGCTTTGTATTTTAAAGGCTTTGTGATATAAAAAGATTGGTTTGCATCAATACTCCCTAGTTTGAAGGAGTTAATTTTTTTTATTTTTTTTTTTGGCCTGCAATGTCATTTACTAATGCTCTCGACTTGTTTGGGCTGTTTTATTATAAAAAGAAAAAGTTCAAAATTGCCTACAATTTTGGGGTGTCACCGCTTGGTTAAACCGACCCTCTTTTCCTCTCCTTTCCATCTTTGATATGAAAAATCTCATTGGTCAGTAGGACAATAGAAGCTAGATCCTTTTAGAAGGTGCCAAACTATATAGAAAACCTCACTTGTCATCTGAACCCAACTCTTTGCCAATTGACACCTTAGTGGCTTAGTTCTTCGTGAAGCTAATGAAAGTTTGCTGTTTGAGGAGCCTCATGCTTATGCTTGAAATTATGTCTTGTAGAAAGATCAACCTCAACAAGAGTGAGCTTATCCCAATTAGCGGCTATTGCGAGATGTCAAACATTCAATCTTTAGCCAAATGTGTAACCAGGGTTGCCGGATTCGCACTTCGCTCGGATCGAGATCGCGGGTCAGGTTTGGGGTTTATTGATTTTATGCAATCGGGTTCGCCATGGAATTACATTACTCCGATTCGCTATTTATGAAACCATAAATAGTCTAGGTTTTCTTAGTTTATTTTCTAAAAATATGGTGCATTTTTTGTCTCCAAATTAAATTTAAATTACCTTTTTATTAATAATTATAGTTTTGTTAATAATATAAAGCTCAAATTGTGGGGAACCACCTAATAAAATAGCTCATTTGTAAGGAACCACCTTATAAAAAACAATTGTGGCGAACCACCATAAATAAAATCTGATAGCCCGAGCACCGTTTTTTTTGGCCTGACCAACGGTTTTTTCTCCAAAATCAATCATTTTGTTTTAATTTCTCCCAAACTCAAAGGTAGTGCCTAACATTCACCTTCAACACCTTAATTGAAGGACCAAAATCAAATTTATTCCCTAATCTAACTACATTTCCATCCAACTCCTAAATGTTCACCACTTTTACCTCTTTCACTCTCTTTTATCTTCCACTACCTTCTAACCATTTTCCCTAACCTTCACCTTTACCACAAATACCATTCAAACCACCGTCATAATTTCCACAAGCTCTTTAGTACCTCGCTTCACACCATAATCTCCACAACCTCATCACAACTACCATTCAAACCAAATAATAGAAACTAAACTTCCAAGAAAAACCCCATTTCATAAATATATTCGACGCCATTATCAGCGGAGACTAAACAATTGAAAGAACTTGAATCCCCTTGCTTTCGCCAAATGGTCATAATAGTAACATCCCCAAAAACTTCGACATGAGTATCTTGTCTACCCTTGCTCTAATAATGTTGGCTTATGACATCCACAGTGGTATCATTTGAGAATGCACTTGAACTTGTCACGAGGAAGAAGAGAGGAAGGGGACTGCAGAAATAAAGAGGAAAGAGGAAGAAATAGTGTGCACTGGAGAGAGAATGCAAAGAAAGAGAAAGAAGAGAAATCAAGGGCGACAGGGGTTGTTATGTTAAGTTAAATTAATTAGAATGGGGGGAGGGTGATTAGAGAATGGAGAGAAGTGTTTTATTGGGGCAAAAGCAAAACTAGAGAGACATAGGTGGGGGAGGGGGGGATTAAGAAAAAACCCGGTGGTCAGGCCAAAAAACCGATGCTCGGGCCATCGGATTTCATTTATGGTGGCTCAACCAAACGGTTCACGCCATATAAGGTGGTTCACGCCATATAAGGTGGTTCGCCACAAAAAAAAAATTATAAGGTGGTTCCTCACAAATGAGCTATTTTATTAGATGGTTCCCCACAATTTGAGCTAATATAAATAAAAGTGTTTCATAAAAATAGAATCTGAAAAAGATACTAAAGGGATACAACTGTAACTTTACAATTGTATAAATAATAGATAAAGGTAGCTAGAGTTGGTCCTACCAAGTTATTAACTACTTTAACAAGTAAATAATGCATTCACATTTAGTGTTCAGAAGTTATTAACTTTATCCCCAAGTCCCAACACTTTCTTCCAAGTCCCTAACACTTTTCCCGTATCCCCAGCCCCAACCAGTCTCCAGCCTAGGGTGGAAACATTATTTCATGTTGGCCAACCGTCGTTCTTTCTGTCATGAGGATGAAGAATCTATTAGGCACCTCTTGCTCTTCCACCCTGGATCAACTACCTGCGGCACTTATCTCAGGCTCTATTTGACTTGCACTAGGATGTGAGCATGGCTTGAAAAAAAGGGTTGGATTTAATAAATTTGGAAGATAGTTCCTTTGGCTATTTGGTGATGTACTTAGACAGGAAGGAACTATCGGATTTTTGAGGATGCAAGAGCTAAAACTCCCGTTTTGAAGCTGTTGCACAGTCCAAACCAAGTGTAGCATTGTGATGGGCACTAGCCTTCTCTTAACTTTGTGCATCAAACCATATGTGAATATCTAGAGGGCCTAACCCTACCCTTTCAAATGAGGCATCACCACCTAGGTGTCCTGTTTCCTATAATATCTTACAAGAGAAAAAAATGAACAAGTGGTCCTAAATTTGAGACAACCAATAATTTGAGAATACCTTTGCATAGTCGAACAATATCAAGCATTGTACAAGAACATGACGGCGAACGCTAGGATCTTTCAACTGCAATAAAGCAAAGTTCAAAACAGTCAAGAACTAAACCAATTGAAAAAGGCTACAGCCCCTAGTCCTTAGTTCACCCAAAATAAGTCAAATACCTCCAAACCCATCAGTTTACTGCTGGTAAGATACTTTATAGTGGATGCAGCCCCTTCTTCCTCAAGATGATTAGCATTTCCCTCTTCATCACTCAAGGGTTGCGCCTCAAAGGTATTCAGCACGATCTGAAAAGGTTAAAAAAGTTACAAACAGATGACAGGCCATTACATATAATCTTATAAAGCCAACAGTGGCCAAAAGAACTTTTCAAGGATGAACTGCGTTACCATCAAGCTGGATGTGAATCTGTGCCACCTGGTTGGATTAAGTGTTAAGGACGGTGGGTTGTAAAAGTATTCCTGAAAGCCACATAGTAAATCAGTTAACATGATTACAAGCAGTTCTGAAACTTGAAACTTAGCTAACTCCTGGGAGTAGCATGCAGCAAGTTCAAATTTTAACCACGTCAGACAAGAGTGCATAACATGAAACGAATGAGCCACAGTATGGAGCAGGTCAAACAATTAGTTAAGCACTATGTAAAGTTGCCGATGAGCGAGTTCAGGAACAGCCAAACCCAGGCCCTGCAAAGCCCATGTAGGCTAGGGCTAACACGGGTCAGGGTATGCCCAACCCTTAATCAGGTAGCATACTGATTCGCCTCCACCCCCCAAACCAGCCCGAGTCATAGGCCCGCCCAAAAACCCTGAGAAAATTTCCAAACAAAATGCCAAAAAAAGGGTGGTAATGACAAAGCCCTTACTATGCTGAACGAGATTAAAACTAGTCAAGTTCACAGTCAACATTTATCCAGATACTGAAAAAATCTGTCAAGTTCACATTCTTAGTCCGGCCAGTGACTAATACGGCTGAAGCGGCTTGTTGGCAGCACTATGTTAAGCACCCAATATTCCTCTTTTGTTCGTGCTTTTATATGTTTCTTTATCAGCCAAATATGAAACTAATACTGAAGGCGAAGCAAAAGTTTTATCCCTAAAGCAAAATGGACAAACCAAATTTGTTCTGTAGCCCTCCCGCCCCTGCTCTTTTCAAGCGTTCTATCCCTTCCCAATTAGTTGTCCAAATATCAAGATGGCAACACCGCAACAGGAAATTCCAAAATTTTCGAGCTTGGACTAGGAGATGAACTGATATATGATCCAGCTATTGAGCCATGAGCTCTAGGGATCGAGGCAGTCAAACCTTTATGTGTGAAACACAAGTGCCATGAGCTCTAGGGATCGAGGCAGTCAAACCTTTATGTGTGAAACACAAGTGCCAGTGCTATTATTACAAAGCAAAGTTGAGAGAAATAAACAAGATCTTGCTACCTATTATATCTTGAACTTTATTTAATGTTGCATCGACTTCGACACACCAACCCTTAAAAGGTTCTCACTGTGACTGTGTTTAGAAAGCCAAATATCACAACATGCCTCATAATTACGAGGAAAACATCAACAAACCTGCTGCACCACAGCAACTTAGCTGGAATTATAGTCTCAGATAAAAGATGCAAGACAAAATGTTATCTTTCAAGCTGAGACCATTCCTGATGGCCGAGTTTCTCTGAAAGATCTACAGATGTTTGAAACATAAGCTAATCACTCATGTTGAAAAGATGCTAATAAAATTCCACAGTTTCATCTTTTAAGTGCTCAAAGCCTCATAAATCATAATCATCAAGAATTTGATTTTTAGACATACCAAGATAAGCACCCCAATGGGATCCCTCGAAACAAAATTTATTAATATAAAACAAAATCAAATAACAAAAAAAACAAAAAGACAAAAAGGCAAAAGACAACTCCAGTAGATTTAATCCGAACATATAATTCCTATGAGAATATATCTTTAGCACACCCTAACCAAATTGCTTCCTGTCTTCAATTTTTCCAATTCATAGAATCAATTGGTTTTCCCTACAATTATTGCATGGTAAAATGTGAGATATAAAACATCATTGAGCATCAACCATATTACATACCATCTCATTCAGGAACAATAAACAGTTCTCATCTTCTGATACCCAAAAAAATCAGGTCAACCAGTTAACTTGTCTTCTGTACAGGATCTGTTGAATGTGGAAGGGTCTCATTGGTGCTCAAGGAGAGAAATTTGTTTAAAGGAGTCCATATGTCCTCTTGGAAGCATTCAGTCCTTTTACACGAGTCCTATTTCAATGTTTGTCCACAATCCACATCACTTTTAGACGAGTCCTAGTTCCAAGAGCTTTCCTCTCTCTCCCGACTGTCCATAGAGTTGATCTCCTCTCCACAATTGACATATGTCCTCTTGGAAGCATTCAGTCCTATTACACGAGTCCTATTTCAATGTTTGTCCACAATCCACATCACTTTTCGACGAGTCCTAGTTCAAAGAGCTTTCTTCTCTCTCCCGATTGTCCATAGAGTTAATCTCCTCTCCACAATTGACTTCGGCAATCCGAATCACGTTTCCATATTGCTCCAAAGAAACTCAATTCTGTTAATCTTTATTGCCTCTTTCAAAGTATTTACAAATTATGGTAAAATTACCATTCTTGAATAAGGCTTCGTTTGGCTTAATGAAAAATATGTTGATAAGAGAAATATGTGTGGAGTGATAGAGATTCTTGAGAGGGGGGTTTGTGCAAAGAGGTACAGTTTTAGAGATTAATGGGAAGAGAAGAGATATACATTCAAGTGAGGAGGAGATTTGGGTTAAAAAGGGGGAAAACATTCCATGTATGAAGAAGGGAAAATTTGACAATGAAAGAGGAAAATTATTTTCAATTGTAGATGTCCTTTTGGATATGCATACATATGAAAATAAGAAAAGTTTTTAGGAATACGTACTTCCATTAAACCAAACGGAACCTAAGAAACTGTCATTACCCAAAAAGGGACTTTTTCCTGACCCTTCTCATCAGCATAATCAGCTACCTCGTTAAGATCTTATGTTGCATTCAAGTGCACACCCAATTCTCACATTCAGTAGACACTCCACGGAATTTAGACCAAGAGTAAAAATTTATTTTGCGCTAATCAATGACTATCATTGATGGACCCAATCAAATCCCCTTGAACTGAAATACTAGCCAATTCCCAACCATAACTTTCCAATGCACCATGCACACAACTCCAAAACGTTCTTTCTTGTGCATCCCCACCAAGATCTCCTCACCCACCTTGGTACACCCAACCCAGACATCCTCTTGAGTAGCCAGCGAAATCAGAACCTCCAGTTATGGCCACACTGTAGATGCCCTACCGGTTTCTTCCAGCACCCACAGCATCTAGGATGGTTATGACATAAAGCTCCCCTAGTGAGTCTACATTCGAACGACTTTATTCCACTCTCATAACTAAAGCAGAAAGCCGTCTTTGAAGAGAATAGCAAGGGAAGTGTCGCTTGCACAATCCAAAGTACACCTGAGTTGAAAGTTGAAAACCATCACCAGGCGCGGATGCCTCATAATTCTAACTTCACCAGCTCAAATTACTATCAAATAGTTCCAGTGCACCTTTTACCCTTTCCATTTCAGTTGTTTGTTGGCATTGATCGGGCACATATCTGCTTCTAGTTATTTGTTGTTTGTTCTAATAAGTTGTTCTGTACAAGATACAGGAAGAGGAATTGACATCAAGAACTAATTAATTTCAGATCCATTCTGCTTCGTCGCTTTAGCTGCTACCCCTGTTTCTAATGTTCTCAGAATAGCATAGATATGCTATTTCCAAGATTAAATTAACACGAACCAACAAAATCTTTGCTTCCAGAAAGCTGAATTCACACAGAGGCGAATAATGTCCCACACCAGCCAACAAGAAAACCATAGTTCATAGATTAATCACCTGTAAACTCCAGAAAGTCTTGTAGAAGTTGAAATCAATAGAAATACCTACAAAAAGGGGACAAGGAAGAGAGGAATTGAGACAAGCATTAGTCTGTGTACATGAAGGTTCAAAACTTAACTTTGTAAGCATGCAATGAAAAGGTTCAAAGCCAATAGGAGTGCAGAAATACCATCAGGGGGGTCTTTTTCATATTTTGTTTCATTGGATGTGTTGAAAACTCCCTTAATATTCACAGCTGTAAACATAAAGTAAAGTGGTAAACAGGGGGCTCGGAAGTACGACAACACAAACATCAACAAAATGGACAAGAAGAAAAAACCTGAACGCTCAGACAGTGGGAAGAAATGTGCCAGAAACATAAGAATCCGTCCACAAAACACCACATCATTAGCCTGCAAGGATCGATCCAGGAAACAAAATCAAAAAAATATAATTTTAATGAGGCACTACTCAAATTTTAATGCAAGTAGTCACCAGTCAAAGCTACTTAAATACAAGTCTTGAAAGGTGGGAAAAAAACAGGATCCAGAGCAAACGGTTTCATAAAATAGGAAAAAAAAAATTGTCAAGAAGGATAGAGGTGGCTACACTTAAATTCGTACCCCAAAAAGTGTTAATGTTTCTGTTTTTGGCAAGACCTTGTGTGGGGCTGTTGTCTCATCTCACAAAAAAAAAATTACAAACATTTCTTTATTCACACTACCCTTTACAAGTATTTCTTTCAATCTCAGCTTTTATCCTCTCCTAAACCCTTGTGCAAAAAGCACACGTAGAAAACCTTATGGGGCAGAAGTAGTAGTTAGTTTAGTGGTCAAGGACTTGACAATGAATGTCCTACTAAAGCAACTGAACCTATAACATTCAGGTTGCTTTTAAGTGTATGACAATCAAAGGAACTAAATTTTGTAATTTCAGTCATGAATATCAGTGAAAAACAAAAGCATCTTGATTTTGAACAACTTTACATTGATAGAAGATCCAGTTTC
This sequence comes from Corrigiola litoralis, assembly GCA_901111285.1. Classification (NCBI taxonomy): domain Eukaryota; kingdom Viridiplantae; phylum Streptophyta; class Magnoliopsida; order Caryophyllales; family Caryophyllaceae; genus Corrigiola; species Corrigiola litoralis. The sequence goes on from CAAKMY010059449.1 coordinate 9,702, forward strand.
AAAGTCAAAGGGTTTACTGATTAATATCATTCTCGCAATAAACACATTACACCATAACTAAAATTCTATAGTCAATAAATGGAGACCCTGAAGGATATGATTGTCACCATTACTATTAATTACAGAAAGTGAAGATGCATCATAAATTATATGGTGCTCCTATTCACTGCCACTTTTACTCACTGGAAACTTCAGAGTTAATTTAAGACCCTCTGCCACCTCCCTTCCCCCCCCCCCCCAAATGAATAAGTAAAAAAACAAAAAAGTTGAGAGTGCAGCTTCGGAAATCGGTTGAATCCTTAGTCTAAAAGATTTAAACTTTCCAAATTGGTCCTAAGATATGGTGACATCTCTCATTTTTCTTCTTGATCATTCCAAACCCCTTAACCATCTGATCACTGATGCAGGAGCAAAGGAGATATCCTTACACTTTGAAGGAAACATTCCTCTCCAAAGTTTCAGCTATGGGCTAAGTATGATTACTATGGGTATGTTTCCAATAAGCATGGACTATGAATTTGACTCTTTTTGGACTTGGCCTGCTATATATTCAGTCCTTGATATGTTAAATTTCAGTGTTTTAATTTTTCTTAAGATACCAAAGGAATCTATGTAAGGATTTCCAAGTCATAGTAGGAAAATTAAGAGTTTTGATCAAAGTTTTCTAATACTGATCCAATGTACTCAGTTTGTGTGTGCATAATTTTTAGGCGGTTTAAGGAGTGTTTTGGGTGATTTTTTATGTCGATTGGAGTGTGAACACAAGTAGGAGAGTTTCCTAACTGCGTTAGATCGTTTATGCTCAGCTAGTAGCCTATATAAAGCACGCTTATGATGTTCTTTCAAAAAGTTTATCAATATTCAGTCTTCACATAATACTTTGTGTCAACCCTCAGAATTACATTCCTTATTACTCAAGTGTTTTAGGATTTATATTCAACCTAGATTATAAATCAAAGCCGTGCTTTCCCTTGCCTAGAATTATCATCTAGTAGTTCAGAACTCTACTTTTCCTTTAGGTCCCGATGGTATCACAACTATATTTAAGATTTCAATTTTAAATTGTTTCTTTAGAATTTGTGCATGGTAGATATGGTGGAGGAAGGAAACAAAAAAGGTTTGGTTGCTGATATGGACGGAAGAGAAGAGAGTAAAAAGAGTATCTTTATAACTGAGATTTTCTATCAAACGAGTATTAAAGGGAATTGGGTTTGTAGGGTTGGCCCATTTTAAACCCACTGGTATCATTCTCAAACCCATACTTGACTAAAAAGGCAAACCAAGCCACCCAAAATGGTCGGAACCAAAATAAGATATTATAGGCCACTGGATGAACCTGGGGTAATAATATTTTCTATAACTAAACAAGGAGGCATACAATGTTATTTATTTTCAAGGGAAGTACACAAGGAAACTATCTATTCCAGCAGAATGAAGAAGCCGAGTAGCTGACACTAACTGTCCTGCTCCGTATGAGAACAGGCCAAGTCAGAGGGAAAAAAGAGTAGAAAAGGGACGTGATAGAACATTTTACACAGATCAGATAAACATTTTGTCCTTGATTGCTCAGCCACAAGTTTGTAAGCCTTATTCTGTAAGAAATTTTAGTTTCTCTAGTTTTGTATTTTTAAGAGGTTTCGTTACTGCATACAGTACCAAACTACCTGCAACTTCAAACAACTAAAGATTGTTCTGAGCAGACTCCAACTCACCATACGACATGGCAAGAAGCACTTATATTCAGAATGAAATAACAAAATCAAAGGGAGCAGTAGAAGTAAGGAAACTACAGTCAGGTAATAACCTTTGACAGACGACGAAGGAGTTGGTTGCATGTCCTTAACATCACAAGTTTACCGCGGGCGAAAAGTTCTTGCTGGTAGAACGATGACACAGTTAATTGAAACAGAAAAACAGTGATGCAAGAGTAACTCAAAAGCTCAATGAGATCAAAAGCATAAAACAAAAATATGACCACAACATAATTCACACCTTTCCAAGTATGTCTTGTTTGCTCTCTATGTATGCAAATACATCTTTGCAATTCTTCATTGTTGACATTTCTGTCAAATCTTCCAAAAGCTGAAATATCATGCCACCCTCCACGTGTTCTTTCTCACAAAGATACAATACAATGTCTATTATAAAAAGAGATAGAAGCATCTAGTCAGTCATAGATCTAGCTTTACAAACTGGGTAGAAGGAAAACATATAACACGACAATGCAATCCTTGAACAAACATGATTAAGGCAATTGAATTTATAAGGCTTTGCACCCTGCGTGGCAGTTTAAAAATATGTTCAGGAGCCTTGTTAGAGGCATTGAGAACAAAGTATGATATCCGACAACAGTTCAATCAAACCTTTAAGATTCCACGGAGTCAACATTCAATAAGTAATAGATATCAAATGTATGCTCGCCAATTCATACGGAGACTTACAACATCCAGCATTCCACCATATAGTTGACTAAGTTTGCAGGATTGACATGTGATAGCCAATTAGAAAATTCTCACCAACAAACCGACTAATACAAACTTGTAGGTGAAAACACGATTATACACCACATGGAGAAATAGATAAAAACTAGTTTTTGGCCCGTGCGATGAACGGAATGATGATAAAATGCTTATTTGTTTTAGTGCGAAAATAGATTTTTTTTATTAGCATGGTTATTTCGTGAGAGATAATTTAGTTTTTTTGTAGTTTTATATTGTACTTATATAGCGTGTTTATGAATTGAAAATTATAACATCAAGAATGAGAATTGGATGTTCAATACTCCCTCCGTCCCAATGAATTTCCCCCATATTCCATTTTGGGTTGTCTCATTCATTTCCCCCCACTTCCTATAATGGTATTTATTTTGTGGGTGACATTACCTCATTACCCTTGCAAGTGGTGAGTTACAAAGGTAAAAGGCCCACCATCACCAAACAATGTACATCATTACCCTTGTTAGTGCTCTTCCTACCCCACCCATATGCCTTTTCTTATTCTTTGTGCAAAAATGAAATGGGGGGAAATGACCGGGACGGAGGTAGTACTTGAGTAATTAATGGGGTGAGGTTACTTTGGTCAATAGTGCAAGGCGGAAGATGCCACATCTTAAACATTGATGATGTGGCACTCCATGTGGCTTGCTCGTTTCTGTGAGTGCAACGCCAAAATTGACATGTGATAACCAAGTAGACGATTCTCACCAACAATCCGACCAATACAAACTTGTAGGTGAAAACACTATTATACGCCACATGGAGAAATAGATATAAAAAGTTCTTCTTACAAACGAATGCATGAAACTGATACCACATTCTAGAAGCGCAAGTGCAGACACACCTAGAAGGCGCGGAATTTGACCCTGAGCACTATCTCCATCAGCAATGGATTGGCCATATTGCATTATTGGCTCACCAGATTCTACCCCACAGGACTGCATAAAGTCAACCAATTCAATTTTTAGACATCAAATAAAAAAGAGAGAAAAGGAGCCTAGTATAATAAAACTCCTTTCGACAAACTCTAGGCAATAAAAACATTAACTGCTCTTTCAATCAGATCTGCTCGAGCCTGTCTCATCTCAGAAATACAGTAGAAGTATGCATAAATCCAGAATGGATTGATAAGGAAATAGATAAAATTCCAAGTGGCAAGAACTAAAACAAAGTGATTGCAGAAACATATTATACTGCATAATTTGGATGTACACATACCACCAACTCTTGAAGTAGCGTCCGTAAAATGTTTTCCAGCAGCTGATTCTCATCCAAAACTAATTTTGTCTGCCTCTGTAAAGTAGAGTGTCAACTGAAAGAATCAGACATTGCTAATCTCAACCAGCAGCCAACGACACGAAAAGAATGATATAGGACAGGAATATTTAACAATCCCACGTTTGCAGAATTCTTCAAAAACAAATCACACCTTTCAATTTACACAAAAAATTTCCCAAGTTTCACAAAGTGTCACAATAATCTTCACAATTTTCATAGCATTAGAATTTCGGTTAAAGAATAACAATTAGAAGTTAAGAAGTATGATAAGTTTGCACGTCAATTTATTAATGCTTAAAAGGTGAATAATGTTGTTCATATTCTAGATCTTCATTATTTTTGCTAAGAAGTAGAGATTAGAGCAACGAAAGATCAAAAGCTCATTGGTTTAATGTACTATCACTCGTTACTAATTCAAACATTATTCATAGCTAGAAAACCTAGATACCAATCACTTCCGGAAGGCGCTTTATGAATCCACAAATTCTGAGAAAAGACGAACTCCTTGCAAAGTAAATCTACTTAAGCTCCTTAGAACCCTAAGTCAAGTTATAGATTTATATGTCTTTATTGCGGCAGCATGGCTCCGTCTACTATTCTCGGTAGACGATCTCTCCAAGACTTTTTGGAATAAACTAACACCTTCATTCAGCATAATAGTCAGATTGACTCATTGCACATCAGAGAGAAAAACTCGCTTCTCAACCAAAAAAAAAAAAAAAAAAAGCTCGACTTATCAAAAATAAGCATAGATTTCGAACAAACTCGTTGATCAATCAAGTGAATTTGAGGTCCTAAATAGCTGAGTTTCAATGGCTTTCTGAACAGTAGCCCCGATCACGGCCAATTCACCCTTTCATCCCCGTTTACATAATTTGTTACCACTGCATATATTTTTAATTTGACTTTTCCTTTTCTTTAAATTTATATTACTAATGACTTGGCAAAAATTCTCGTCGCAAATGTAACTATTTCTTTTGCGACGAGGGTCAATTCTCGTACTAACTAACTAACGAGAAATAATACTCGTCGTAAATTATTAAAATTAGGTACTAATGCAACAAAAATAAAAAATGAGGGACCTGAGGTTTAATGGCTTCCTGAACAGTTTGTAGAGCGAAAGTGTCAGGTGGGCCAGTGTTGGACAACGCCTTCTTAAAAACATCCTGTATCACATAATAAAACACAAAACTAATTGAAATTACGAAAAAAGAACAAAATTGTGCGGAACTATGAAGCTGCTTTTTTACCATGGTGGAAAATGGAAAACAATTCAGTCAACCGAATTAATGATGGTGGTCTTGGGGTGGCCTGAGGAGTGAGGAGGGGTGGTGTTACGTAGTTGCAGCAGTAGAAAAAAGGGAGGGAGAATGAGAGGAGAAACAGGTGTATAAAACGCAAATAAAACAGTAAATAATAGGAAAATTTCCACTTTAGTGTCCTAAGGTTTGGCTTATTCCCAATTTCGTGCCCTCAATTATAAGTAATCCCATTTTAGTGACCTCAGAATTTTATACATGTTCCAATTTAGTGCCCCAAAACTAAACACTGTTAAAAAACGTTAGATTAATGGGCCTTATTATATTAAAACATCATTAATCATAACTGATCCTAATTAATATATTTTTCTGGGAATTTATGGATTTTTGGAATATTTTGTGGTGCTTTGGGTATTTTTTTGTAAAGGTTTTTTTTGGATTTTTAATGGTTTTTTTTTTTTTGTATTTTTTGAATTTTCAAGTAATTTTTTATTTTCCAAGTGATTTTCGAAGTGTTTTTTTGGGACTTTTTCAGAATATTTGAATTTTTTTTCGAATTTCTCAGATTTTTCATAGAATTTTTGTTATTTTAATTGGGAGTATTGTCAATTTGTGAGGGAGGGAAGCTTCCTTTCTTTTATAATGCAAAAAATAGCCGTTTCATATGAAAATGACCATTATTTGACTATTAAAATGGCAGGTGAATAGTATTAATGACTAAGCTAACGGTTTTTCTGACACCATTTAGCTATGGGGCACTAAACTGGAACAAGTATGAATTTCTGAGGTCATTAAAGTGGGATATGTTATAACTGATGGCACAAAATTGGGAATAAGCCAAACCTTAGGGCACTAAAGTGGAAATTTTCCAATTATTAAATGCTCCCAGGAACATGGTATAGATTTTGGATTTTATTAGCTCAGATCATTGTATATGGTTAACCTCCAAAAAAAATAAAGGTACAATTGGAATTATATGTAATTGTTTCCAGTTAAAAAATAATTTCGAAACGTTTTTTTATGTTTGGGAAAGAGAGATATGTGGGATATACTCGCGGCGACTTACGGCCGAAAGTTAAGAGGAGTAGTGATAGGACGGAGATATGTGGAAAGCATCAATAAGTGGAGGACACGTGTAAGGTAATAGTAAGGCCCACGTCACTAGTTACCGACTTCACATGTTCTTCTAAGGCGTTGGATGCATGAATGGTAGGAAGTAGGAACCACAAGTACTTTGGTAACTGAGGACGTCAGAACATGCTTGTCGCTTTGTTTCTTGGACATACATCACGCTAAAAAGTTCACTTATTTCCCCATTGTCAGTGCAACAAGGAATGCCAATTCCACCGGTATACATTGTGTATATATTTACCCGAAACTAAATAGTTACGGACTTACGGGTGAATGACTGGTCTCGTATATGGATGATAAGGTTTCATCATATGATCACCTCTTTGATACGCACCTCGTAATTCTGTAAACAAAAAATATGAATATTCTAATTCTAGTATCCTATTTGCGCCTGATGTCTACACTGTTTTTTATTTTATCTTTAAAAAAGTTCAGAAAAATAAATAAAAGTTTAGGACAAAACAGAAAATTCAGAAAATTTTGGAAAAGTTCAGAAAAATACGGAAAAATTCATAAAATCCATAAAATAGTTTTTAATGTTATTGTTATGCCTATTTTTATTATTATTAATAATATTATTAATAGTGTTATTAATTAAAACATCTAAATGTTTAACGATTTCACTTAGTCACAAGTTTGTCTTAAAATAGTCACTTTCATTAATACTATAAAAACATGATCAATTTAAGCAAATAAGAAATTAATATAATACGGTCTAATTTATCATGAAAATAGTCTATCATATAGACCTTGATATGCAAGAGGTTGATGATAATGATTGGATGATTGAATAAGATCATGTATCATGTATCATTTGTGAACTTATTTCTTTTATATTATAGAGTTATTTTATTATTATAATAAGATGAGACTTACCATCAATTATTTGTCTTTTCGATTCATTGTATTATTTCATTATTATTATATTCGCTAAATTAAATTACCAGTATTTATTTGTATTTATAAATAAACAATTATTTAATTAAATCAATTATGTTAACAATTAAATTTTATTAGTTTAGAACATACAAAGACATAATATAAATAAAAAGTTCATAAAAGTTCTAAAAAATACATAAAAATATAGAAATTTTAGAAAAGTTAAGAAAAATACAAAAGTTTTGAAAAGTTCAGAAAGGTCAAAAAAATTCAGAAAAATAAAATAAATAATAAAAAATACCAAAACAAAACCGTGTAGAGATCAAGCTCTTAAATAGTATCTAAGTGCTAGCACGAAACACTTGGGAATCATATGCTCCCAATTCACATGTAGACCTTGATTAATTATCCTTTCCAAACATTGATGCTGCACTGCTGCTCATACAGCTTGTCACAAGTTGTGTCCCAAGATGAATATGCATGGTTGAACAACCACTATAAACACACAACCACCCAAGATAGTAATAGATGTGCTTGGTACCACTAAACACTTGCCAAAGAGCTGGCACCACTAAGCATTTCTTGAAAAGCTACCTTATGTATAGCGTTTGGTCAAAACCTAGCTTCCTAACCCATAAGCAAATAATATCATACCAACCCGTCCAATTGTGATGGGACTAATAAAAAATTTCTCACACAGGTTTGCATTCCAAATTGCTGATCAATTACCATACATGTTCACTTATACTATGTTCAAAATCATACCACAGACGATCCTTTTGCCTCTCTACATCAATACATCATACCCGTTCTACTATGATAGATAATGCATCTTTTCTCACTCTTATGTTGGTGCTTCACGTACGGCAGCACGGCATGCACACTGTACACTTGCAGACAACGTTGCTTTGTGAAGTAATGAAGCATATGCAATCAGCAACTAAATACACCCAATAACTTCTACGGGGAAAGAAAAATTGACAAAGGTAAAAAAACACGTGTGAAAGCTGACTATCACGGCCATTCACGGGTAACACAAGCACAGTAATTCAGCAAAAGATATGTTGGAGAAATAAGTGGGTCAGTCAGATTCTCCATTTTGGTGGACCTACATGGTGCACAATGATGAACAGAGGGGAGCTGATTTTTACACTCCTACAAGTTATTTTTACACTCCCACTAGCCTCTCCCATGTGAGAGCACACAATTTTATGCATATCTTTATTCCTCTCACAAGGGGAGTGTAAAAATCAACAAGAGGAGTGTAAAAATCATTTCCCTGAACAGAGGAGGGGTGAAAAAAACAAGAAGTGCGGACTGAGGACAGAGGAGGGACGCATAACAGGGTAAAGAGTTGGCTACTGAAACAACTCAAACAATTGAACAAGCTAGTTGTAATATTGCTATTACTAGCTTGCAAACCCATGTCACTGTCTGAAAAACAAATTTGATAACCAGTGTCCTGTAGAATTTCATGTGATAATATGGCATGCAACACAAATACACAATCAAATAGAATCAGAAACTCAGGACAATTCTGGCGCATCAACAACACAGGATCATTACAATGTTGACCACTCGTGTCAATCCAATGGTTAAAGATACAGCAAGCTGCCATGAGATGCATATAAAGACTATTACTAATACAAGTTCAGTCATGCCATTTTGATGGAATCAACAAAACCACTACTAAGGAGTCTCTCCACATACTTCCCCAGTATATCCACCTCCAAATTCACCTTCTGGCCAACTTTTCTCTGGGGAATCACCACGTTCTGCTGAGTATAAGCAACTAACATGAAGTTGAAACATACTTCATCCTCAAACACATCTACCACTGTCAAACTCGTTCCGTCGACAGCTATGAAACCTTTTGGCACAATGTACTTCAGTACCTCTGGGCTAGTCTTAACCTTCACCCACAAAGAATCACCCTCAGGATCAAGAGATACGATTTCTCCTGTGCCATCAACATGCCCCTATATTTCAAAGAAAAACCAGAGTCAATTCACTCAATAGTAGTTACTCTTGAGTCTTGACCATATCATTAATCTATTATACTGAGAAACAGACCAATTATCATCTACAACACTAGCAACTATAAGCGAAATAGGATGAAGCGACTGAGAACAAGTATAGTTAGAGAATCTTCCCCCTAAACTGAATTTGTCAATGACACCTGTAGTTTGCAACTTTTTAAACATCACTATGGAGTAAGTAGCAGTTAAATTAACGATCTGACTACTCCTAGTCTCCTACAGCCCTGCTCTCTCTACCAAAATTAACACGATCTCCCCATTCTGGATAGTCAATTATGCACTTTCCCTTATCAGCCTATCAGGTATATTGTCTCAATTCCAATTAGTAAACGAATATCCAATAGGGCAGCAGTTACTGAGCAATCAAGATGTAGAGTACAACTAACATTTCTGAGCAAAAAAGAAACTATGAACCTCATTTGATGTCAAAACTTTGATCAATCCATCTTAAAACAAAACTTTGTATTACAAAAGTGGAGGCCAATTTTGCCCAAAAACAATTAGGAATGTTAACATACCCTAAATATAAATGATAACATGAGACCCCAAATCAGACAGCTCCAAAAGTGCACAACATCATATACCAATTGTATAAGTTTTCATTTTATTCAACGTGAACCCCACCTCTGAGCATGGGAAAATGGATCCCTATATCAATACAATTGGAGGGTAAGTATGTGTAAATTTCACCTCCCCATCCCACCAGCTCCCAAGGAAACTTTGCGTTAATCACTAAAGGAGGATGAAGTTATATGTATGAATGGTAATACAGCATGGAGCCTTACCAATAAGTCAGTGGGAACTCGATTCAGAAGTGCGAAAGTGAAAGATCCAATAGAGGTTTTGATGTTTCTGAAGACTGGTCAATCAGAAGGAAGTATCAGCTGGCATAGGTGACCTTGATATGTCTAGCCATGAGGAGGCCTGGCTAAATATAAAATTCTGATAACTAATACCCTTGCCTCTCCTAAAACCTACCCAGACTTCCAACAATGAAGAACAAAAAAATCGCCTACCTACAAGGCTACAACACTAGCAATCAAAAGCCAAATAAAAGAATGAAGCAACTGATAAGTATATTTTCGGTCTTCCCAAAACTGAATTTCGTCAATGACACCTACAATTTACAGCTTTAAGCATTATGAAAGAGTCGGTAGCACTTTAAATCAACAATCTGAGAACTGGTAGTCTCCTGCAGCCCTCTGCCAAAATTAACACCACCTCCACTCTAGACAGTCTGAAATATACTATGCTTTTTCCCCTATCAGGTACATTGTCTTGTTCCCAAAACGAAAAAAAAAATATCCAGTAGGCGATAAATACTGAGGAATTATGATAGTTTAACAAACATTTCTTACCACAGAAGAGAGTACCAACCTCATTTGATGTCAAAACTTTGCTCAATCGATCTGAAAACAACACTTAAAAATTCTTATTGCATAACTAGAGGCCAATTTGTTGATAGTCAGAGACAATTAAGCCAAGATGGCTTGAATGTCTTGTTACAGCAAGAAAGAAAGGAAAAAAATAACTTTAGAGACTATGTACAAATGGTCTGCCATGGAAGATATTATTTTGAAGTAAAAGGGGAGAATTACTTGGCTTAAGAAAGGAGATGACTGCACAGGATATTCTTTTCCTGCCACAAAAGCGAGACAGCAGCAAAAGTCCATTACTTGCCTTTGAAATGCTGCTGGTCAACGTTTGGTTACTAATGAAGAAATTCAATCAGAGCTTCTGTAGTTCGTTCAAGGTCTGCTAGAGACTGCTACTTCTTTCTTACTAATGATTAATGCTGTCGTGTTAAGAAGTGGTCCTTGTCTCAATCGGGATTCAAATGAGTATGCTTAGCAGACCTGAGACCCTGAAAGATGTAAAAATGCCTTATGGGAGATTGACGACTAGTAAGCTCCAGGGATTGATGGCTTAATAGTCATTTCTTTAAGACTAGTTGGTCTATTATAGGTGAACAGATGTCCCAAGATGTCCTTGATTTCTTTATAAGTGGAGAAGTGCACCTGTGTTACTCTAATTCCTAAAGTTGCTAGTCCAAAATCCATTAATGAACATAGACCAAAAGCATGTTGTATAGTCCTGTAAAAAATTATCCCAAATATTATAACTGCTATTGCTAGGCTCGCGGTTGCTTGCTTTTTAGTTGGGCATACTCAGGCTGCGCTTGTTGCTGGTATATTGTTGTTGGACAATATTGTACTTAGTCAAGAACTTCTATAGGCTATACCGGGAAACACAATCCTCCAAGCTATGTTTTGAAAGTCAACTGCAGGAAGCTTACAATTCTCTGGTACGAAATTTCCTTGAGCAGGTTCTTGGTGGTCTTGGTATTCCTTGTAACTTCACCAATTTCATTATGGAGTGTTTGTCCACTGTGAGCTACTCTTTTCCTGTCAAGTGTCAACGGTGAGCTTACGCCACCTTTCCTACTAAAAGAGGTTTGAGGTGAGGGGATCCCATGCCCCCAGTCTTCCAGTGTGTTTGGATTAGGGGATTTGGATGGAACAGGGGGATAGGAAGGTGAGAAATTTAGTTACACTTGTTCGAATAGAGATTGAGAAGGGAAAGGGGGGAGGAGAGGGGGGGGGGGGTTAAGGGATCCGATTTCCCTCCTCCTTTAACAAACCAAGTCCCTCCCAAGATATAGAGAAATGGAGAAAATTGGAAGCCCACCTCCTTCCTCCCCTACCCTCTAAATTTCATATCCAAACACACTGATAATTGTGCTTGCTATGGAGTATTTGAATTGTACTTTGAATACCTTGGCTTAACCTAGATTCTAATCACCAGCCAAAGTGTGCAAGATCGAATGTTACGCATCTTAATGTTGCAGACAATCTGCTGCTTTTTTGTAAAGGTGATACTATTCCGGTTCGTCTCCTTCAGTTTACTTTCACCCATTTTTTGGGCATAAAGCAAATCTTTGGAAAGCAACATTTTTTGGGGGGGATTCACAGCTGATGTCAAGCATTAAATTCTAAGCTTGCTCCAATTTCGAAAAAGGCTCCCTATGTTTAGCGTAAATTCTAACATATCCCTACGGCAATTTCATTAAAAAAGGGGCAGAAACGTAATTTTGTGTGGCCCTTCCTTCCACTTCATTTTGTGCTTGGGAGTACCTAGTTTTGGGTACTCCTGGGACTACCTTAGGCTCTTTGGATATTTGGGGGTGCTTCTAGCTAGCAAAAAGGTATATACAGCTCAGTGTAATATCCTGGTCAAGAAAACCACAGTTAGATTACATTTCTTGACAACCAAATGTCTCTTGTGGTGACCGATTGCAACTAAAGATAATATAAAAATAAAAATTTGAAGAAAGTAGAGGCTCTTTGCAGGTGTTTTAGAGGCTCTTTGCAGGTGTTTTCTTTAGTCTGGTACTGGTCATGTTACTATGAAGGCTTTAGTGGCCAGGAACCAGGTTCGCCTACCTTGGTCTGCTGGGAGTTCAAACCTTCCAAACTTGAAGACTCAGAACCTAGCTGCAATTCTGAAACTCCTATGGTCTAATCCTGCCAAGAAAGGCAATCTAAGGATAAGGTGGCCTCATACCTATTACATTAAACAATGCGACATTATGTAGATGCATATCACTGATGTAATATCTTGAATAAGCAATAAGATTCTCCAGTCCAGAAAGCCCATGATGTATGTAGCAACTGGAGTAAAGTGGTGATAAAAGGAAGATTCTGCATAAATAAGGCTTTTGCTCAGGAGTCTATTATCCATATCCCACGCTGAAATGTGATTTGCCCTAACAAAGCAGTCCCTTGAACGACTTTTGGTCTTTGGCTTGGACTTTGGCGTAGGCTTAGCACCAATGAATAAGATTATACTGTGAGGAGTTCGGAAATTCAAAAGTTACATACATAAGAGCTCTGTGCCGTATGGCAGAGATAATGAGAGTGAGAATCATCTGTTTTTCTTTTGCGTTACTAAACAGCTGCTGCATTTTGGCGAGAAATTCTGTATCGGTTGGGTTATATAAATAATCCAACAGATTGGATACACAAGCAGCAATGGCTGATCAGAGAAACTCGAACAAAGTCACTTAGATCAAAAATCCTCAAAATAAGCTCGAGTCATACTGTTTATACTTTATATCATCTAGCATGAGCAAAATCAGAGAGCTTTTAATGGGATTTCTTATCAAACTAAAGTCAAAATAAAGGAAGTGAAGTGGCACTGTGGCAGACTTGTGTGCCTGCCTTGAAGTCCACCAAGTTGCTAAAATACTGTGAAGATCATCTAACTGTTAGTTTTGAATGGTTTTTGTCATATTTCGTGTAAACTACTCGAGCATATGATGTGACCTTGATGAGAAACTCTACCTCAAAGGTGCGCTCTTTGAGGCCACTGATGTTAACTTTTCCCAGTTCTGTTTTATTTGGTATGTTATTATTAGTAAAATTGCTAATAATTACCTCCCCGCCCCCCTATAAAAAGGCCAAAATTTGTCCCCTTAACACTTCTGATATACCAATTTGTCCTTATGAAGAAACAACTGAAAACATGAAACCCTAAATCAAACAGAAGAAGTATCCAGCATCACATTATCATATACCAATTGTGTTGATGAATAGATTATATTGACGTATCTTGATTGATTGATATGGAATCTCCCGGAGCATAACTAGGTCACTGATCAATGAAAAGTACGTTGTGTGCCCTAAACTGAACATCTTATCAGCCCTCAGCACCCAAATTGATAGATCAGCAAACAACTACTAATCCCACCACTGACACTGGTTATGTAGAACCTAAAGATAGACAAAAAAAAAAAAAAGGAAAACCATCAGGAAACACACATCTCACACACTTAATATCATCTTAATATTCTTTTTTCCTTTTTTTTTTTTAATAGTGTCATACTATCACCTAAGAGTGAAGACAACCAATTCAGAGAGCAAAGAAAACACTACTACTCAAACTGATAACAAGTGAGCCTGTCACATGAAAAAAAGGGCATTTCCTCGAAAGCATGTACACAAAAAGGCTTGTCATTACTCACTTAGGAAACTGCTAAAACAAGACACAGGACTTTTTATATAAGTTCAATTCATGACTCAAGCATCAAGCTTAAGAAGTACAAGGCTAAAAGCACATCGCTGCACTGCTGAATTACACACTGGACCTACCAGCTGAAGTTTGCATGGTTGCCTAGAGCTACCCTCAATTACCTTTCATCAACCTATTCATAAAATATAGATAACAGAAGGGACAGCTTTATTATCCTATACTGCATTTGATATCAGCATGTCTGTTTAAACCCAGACAACTCTGGTTCTTTGGGTGGAGAAGCAGCTTTTACTCAATAATGAGTTATCAAATCCAAAAACTGAAATCCAATACAACAGGCTCCTAGGATACCGTAAGCCAGAAATAATTTATCAGATAGGCACCGAACATCAGTATTATAAATCCTAACACCTTCTTCAATTTTTTTTTTCTTTTGATAGGTACTTAGTTTTTCTTCATCCCTGATTCCACAAAAGTAGTCATTATCCCAGCAACTCTTATTACTTTCCATTGAGTTTGAAAAAAGTATAAACTGCCAAGAAATACTTCCGCCAGTACTTGATAGTTAGAAATAGACGAACGATCAAAGGAAAACTATATATAGAAAAAACAAGGTAAACCAAACCACGAACTAACAAGCTATATAACCACCATAGCTGTATAGTGATCGATAGAGATATCCCATAAACAAATTCATAATATTATGCTTGATAAACAAAATGTTACCACTGACTAAAATTTGCTTGTGCTTTCTACCATATGTTTCACTGAGACCATTACATAGCCATAGGCCTCTGGATGACTCAATATTAACGCTGAAGTAGCAAGGAAAACATTCAGGCTGAACGAGAACAACTGAAACCTTCAAGCACAGTTGACGGTCACATAGAACGAAGGGCTTCTAATTAGTCAATACGATTTTGCTGGAAGAGCACAACAAGGAACAGGCTGAACTATCCACAGAATATAGTCAAAATAGTTGGAATATACACAAAATACCATTCACCATAGTCTGTATTGTCATTTTCCCAACCCAATCAAGTGTAAGTAGGAATTCCCATGAAAAAACCACCAGTCTTTTTTCCCTAAATTCTTAAGACATTCAAATCTCTCCACGAAAAGAGCACTTAAACCTAACAATTGATCCATCTCTGTGAAGATCACAGTCATACTACATAACTTCTCCAAACCAGCTAACTAACGGCTTTTATCCTGGGAAAATCTAATCAAAGCGTTCATAGAAAATGGGCTGCAGTCTACGTAATTTAGCTCTAAAAAGTTGTAACTGAAATAAATTCACATATCCAATGGTATCAAACATGCAAAAACCTAATCAAAGCTCAAAAGAACCCGAGTAACTGAAGTAATCAGACATTTAATTTCATAAACAGCAGAGCTAAACCAAACTAGAGATCATGAACAAATGTAACAAGATACAGAAGAATTAGACAGCTTCTTAGCATCCACCATCATTTACCACTTGAGCAAACTTCATGCTCAAAAGCATTTAAAAGAAAAGTCAAAGTGAGAGAAACTCTACAACCATTTCAAAAAGCTAGAAGACTGCCATCAGTTTTCTACATCCAAATCACTGAGTACTAAATCAAACGTCTCACTATTTTGTCCCTTGTTAATCACTCAGTGGGAAGTATTAGCTATGCCTCTCCAACCGATATTTAAAGCAAACAACAGTCCACCAATACAGTCTATAATAAGGTTGCATACATTGATCATACCTATCTGGTCGTTCAACACAAAAAGCTAACAGTAAGTATGACGGCCAACTGCAAGCATTCAACTTTGTACTATTGAATAGGCTGGTAGCCAACTGCAAGATGCTATTCAGAGAGCAAACCACAATTCCACCAAGACAACTGCAGTGGTAAGGTTAAACACATCTCACGTCCCCTGTCCCCACTAATTCAACACAACAAGTTAGAGAGTTTTGCATGATTGTCATCAAGTGAAGCCAAGCATTCAACTCGGTGCTCTCACATAGGTCATAGGCTGGTAGCCAACTGCAAAAAGCTATTCTGAGAGTGATCAGCATTCCCACTAACAAAAACTAGAGGTAGGGTTTTTATGACTAACCTCCTATATCCCACCAATTCAATACAACAAGATTATTGTCTGGTATGGCAACTACTGAACTGATCAAACATCCATACTAATGCACATGATCAATCAAACTGAGTAATCAAGCGTTCAAATCGCGCACTCTCCTGGTAACTAACATATAACACCCTGTACCCCACCAATTCAATACAAGGTAAAAATGCAGTTTGGCAATTTCAGAACTTATCAAACATCCACGCGAATGCACGTGATCAATTAACTTGAGAAGCCAAGCATTCAAATTTGCGGTCTCACATAAACTGGACAATCAACATCTAACATCCTCCCTTACACCAATTCAACACAAACAAGGTAATGGTACATTATGGCAACTACAATACTGATTAAACATCCACTCTGAAGCACATGATCATTCACTCCATCATTTAAGAATTTAACTTTCTACAAAGCCTCATAACCAACATCTAACCTCCCATAACCCACAAATTCCAACATAAACAACATAATGGTACAGTATAATAACTTCTATAGAACTTACCAAACACCTACACAAATGCATATGATCACTTACACAAACATTTCAACTGCCTGCTCTCACATAGACTAATAATAACCAACTGCAAGAAGCTACATTAGGATTGCAAATATCCATTCTCTAACAATTCCAAGACAACCCAAAAACATGTCTGAAAAAGAAAGAGAGGAAGGCTCACTTGAACAAAATGGCCACCCATTCTAGTAGAAGGCTGAAGGGCTCTCTCCAAATTAACAACAGACCCGGGTTCGAGCTCGATAAGCGACGTCTTCCTAAGCGTCTCAGGGGCCAAACCAACTGTAAACTCGGACAAGCCGTGATCAAACTCAGTGACAGTAAGACAAGTCCCATTAACAGCAATGCTATCACCCAACTTAACATCTTCAAGAACAACCTTTGCCAGTATCTTGAGGTCAAACCCACCATTTTGGGCATACCCCACTTCCTTAACTTTGCCCATCTCTTCAACGATGCCAGTGAAGATGGACTTTATTGTGCTCTTGTGAGGCTGGGATGTAAATGTCTTGCGTTTTGGGGTCTCGAGGAAAAGTCGTGAGACTGAAGGCTTGAAATTTGGGTTGAATTTAACTTTCCCATTTGTAAGGAGGTTGTGGAAGTTGAGTGATGAGGTCTTTGGTAGGGAGGAGAGTTTTGTAGTCATGGAAGAAGATACACAGGCTTGGGTTGCCATGGTTGGTGAGCTTGTGGGATTTGCTCTACGAGTGTCAACTGATCAGGAATTAAGAGGTCCTGGAAATCAAACCATAGTTAGTTAAAAACAGTATGGAAAACAACGGTGTTTGATACGTAAGTGTGTCATTCGGCAATGTGTCTTAAAAATACGGTCAAATATCGTCCTTCAGGACATTGACAAAAAAGGATACGTACGAATATACATTTAATACATTTTTCATTTTGGAAAATTCGGTTACAGAAATTCCACTTTTCTTTTATGCATTTTACTTGTAATTCGAATTTTCCAAAAGAAAGCATATACATACATACTTGTATAAAACCATGCATGTACAACTTGGTTCATTATATAAGAAGAAAACAAGGTAACAATAGTCGATTTTCGTATAAAACATACAACCATCAGGAATCGAACATCACTTCATATTTTAGTCATAAATCACTCCTCAATGAAGCGAGAAAGATGCGTTGGAAAGCTTAGGTCAATGACTACAAGGTACAAATCCAACATTAAAAATGGGGGGTAGCGAACTATTAGTTTTGCTATAATTTTCTATCTTTCTACCAATCATCACCACTTTCTACCATTACTCTACCTCTTTTTACCGAATTTTATAACACAAATTATTAGAAAAGACGTAAACTTTTATAACAAAAGTAGACCAACGCCTTGCAAGCTAAATTTCTTAAGCTCCCTTAAAGCGCAAACTGAGTTATAAATTTGCCTTTATTGGGTCAGCATGGCTTGGTCTACTTTAAGATTAAAGTAGACGGTCTCTCCCAAGAATTTCTATTTTATAACACAAATTATTAAAAGAGACCGTCTACTTTTATAACAAAAGTAGACCAACTCCTTGGAAGCTAAATTTCTTAAGCTCCCTAAAAGCGCAAACTGAATTATAGATTTGCTTTTATTGGGTCAGCATGGCTTAGTCAACTTTAAAATAATAGTAGACGGTTTCTCCCAAAACATTCTGATTTTATAAAGGGTAGTGGAAGCTACACCTGGCTTACTGGCTACTAGCTGGCTTTGCCAGGCCTACAACTAAATGAAGAGAGCAAGACTTAATTTCACTGTTAAGCGGGTCGAAAATGAACACTGCAATAAGGTCCACGAAAGGGCAGAAGAACATCGTGAATTCTTAGCTAGACTAATGACTAAAAGTGTGCTATGAAGGTATATGCTAATTTAATCACTCAATTTCAAAGTAATCACATCATATATGTATAAAAGAACTAGTTGGGCAAGTATAAAAGTGTGTTATTAAAGCACTGGGATTGATCATAGCGTAAAAATCTGGGATGGTGTGCGAGGTTCGTGCGTGGGGGTCTGTCGTGGTTGGGGGAAAGGAGTCAGATTTCTGGGATGGGGCTGAAATGAGGTGGGGTCTTTGGGGTATATAGCGATGGTGGGCAAATCAATGGAAGAGGGGCAAATTTTGGGGTTGTGAGATAAATGGGGTTGGGGTATGCGTGGATTGCAAAAATCTGGGTTGAGGTTGATGGATGGGGGCAGATTGCCAGATTGTTGTCATTGTGAGGGAGGAAGAGATTTGTTTGGATATTTTTTTAGAGAAATTTCATTATTATATGGACAAAATGAACTATACTAAATTACTAGTTCTAATAACAGGTAATCAATCCACCAATATGCCAAAAGATTAAAAAAAAAGTTTGGGAGTCTAAATTTTAATTTTAGAAATTATAAGGATAATTTTGGTAAAATTTCTAAAATTTAAGACATTTTTCAAAGTTTTTTGAATTTTTTTAATTGTTTGGATTTTCTAAATCTAAAATTACTTGTTGGTATTTTTTTTTTAAATTACATATTTGTTTTGGGATTTTTCAAACAAACTTGTTTTGGTATTTTGATTAAAAATATGTTTTCTTTTTCTAATCTGAAGTTATTTTAGGAATTTTCTCTATTTTTTTCGTTATTTTAATGAAAACTAACTGCTACATCAGCCCTTTAACGGACAAATCTAACGAAAGTTATATTTGGGTACCCTAACTATCATTAGTTTATACGTGGGGCACCTAAAATGTTATTAGTCAAATGTCGGGTACCTAAACTGTAATTTCGCTATACTTTGGGTACCAAAAATGTAAATTTTCCTATCTCTTTGGTTTGTTAAATGGAAATGGCATGCTAATGGATGCCTAGGTTTAATATGCTCATTAAGTGAATCACCTAATACAACACTTGCATGAATCTTGTTAGATGTAACACACAACAAAAAGGTCTAAATTAACATTTGTGCTTAGTAAAGACGGAAAGGGCAACGAGGGTGTCTTATGGCTTCCCTAGTTGTAACTTCGCAATCCCGAACCATGAATCTAGCCTACGGGTCAAGAGTTAAAGTCATCTAAAGTTGTATCACCTTTCTTGGTATGCGATTTAGACCTGCCTTTAAAGGAATAAATCGACTAGTAGGGTAGATTGATGATCCATTCAATTTATATCCACCTCCCGAACATCGACCAAACTATTGTGGTGATATGTGTATGGGTCATGTGGCTTCTCTAAACGGCTTAGATTATTGGAGGCATGTTGAGCAATGGGTTTCTGAATTCCCTAAAAAATTAAGTGGTGGCTTCCATGTTTTGGTACAATTATCCGGTTTAGTCACAAGTAGGTCAACTTTCGGGTCCTACATTTTGGCGACTCCACTGGGGACTGCGAGACTTGAAAAACACTTTTGTTAATTTGGGCCCCCTCTTGTTGTGTTGTTTGGATGTGTTGAATTGTTTTGAGCATATGCATGAGTG
>CAAKMY010059515.1:0-24532 GCA_901111285.1 Corrigiola litoralis
CAAAACACTGAAAATCGCATTTGAGCTGAAATGCATAACTGGCCAAAAGATTGAGATCTGACCAATCTGGACAGAGTCCATTTTGGCGCCACCACTGACGGCGCCAAAATGGCTCCCACTATATATACCCCCCGAGCTCCATTTGGCTTGGTGTCAGCAAGTTATCATTTTTTCCGAGATTCCCCCATTCTCTCACCACAGCACTCTCTGCACTCATAAATCCTAATCCGAATTTTCATACCTCCTTCTAAGGCCACAACCAGACCTTGTGTTCTTGAGCACTCACACTCATATACAAAACTGGTTCATGCCACTTAAAGTGACACAACACTAAACACAACCCCACTTGAGTACACACTACTCACAATAGCGAAGAGAGGACCAAGATCCCCTCCCGCTAGACAAACCCTCGTCGTTCAGAAACCTCGCGCGTCCAAGCGCAAAGCATTACCGTAGGTTTCCTGTGGGCCAAACCCTTATTTATTTACTGTTGTCATATTTAGGCATATTTGCATGTTTACTTGTTATGTGATATAAACTGTTAAAACAGATCAACTGTAAGGCTAATAGTAGAGGTGAATGCAACTGGCTAGGACGGTACACCTTACCGACCCCTAGTTGGTAACCTTGCTCCCGAATCTGAATCTGTGGTACGCATTACCATACGAGTCACTCATGAGGTGCTCAGATTCGAGCTCCTGCCCCACCTCGAATTCTACATCTCGTAGTCCCTTTTGGTTTACAAGGCTAGATTTGAAAGACATACGGTTTTCAAGACACCGAAAGTTCTTTGTGGCGACTCCGAAACAGCACCACAGGAGGGCAAAAGCACCGCATTGCCTCCCTCCACTGTGAGCCTGGCGCCGCCACTGGTGGCGCCAAAATAGGTTCTGAGCCGCCACAAGCGGCACCGAATTTGAGGCCCTTGTGCTTTGCTTGGCACACCCCCCCCCCTTCGTACTTCTGCCAATATGCAATAGGATAGAGCCACTGAAAAGTTGGGAACCGAGAAATCCAAGGACTGGTCAAGGGCTCCTAGCCCTTCCAGCACCTGCCCCTAAGTGGTGGTTCCCGAGCGTGACCCTCCCTACGCATCACATATACACGAATGTGGGGGTCCCGTTGCGCTCACACAACCTCAGAAATTATCTTCTTAGGCATTATGAAAACCTAAGACAAGTAGGCTTGGATACCAAACAAAACTGACCTAATCAGCTGCTTCCTTCCTGCATAAGATAAATACTTTGTGGACCATGTAGAAATTCTTGCAGTAATCTTATCAACAAGAGGCCTATAATGCATGATAGATAACCTTCTCGAAGAAAGGGGGACACAAATATTTAAAAGGCAAAGAACCAGATTGCATACCTAGGTTCTGCAACAAATTACTCTGAATATTAGGATGAACACCCCCACAATACGAAGAACTCTTCTGCATGATAGAGTACAAACAAGAAGTTCTAGAGAAAGAACTTATAGCCTGATGAATAGCCTTCACAGCCCCTGAAGTACCCTTATAGAATAACAATAAAGAATCAGCAAAGCTTAAGTGAGTTATTCCCAATTTTTTGCACTTTGGATGAAACCTGAAATCTTTACTCTGCACCACCCTTTTCATTAGTCTATTCAGTAAACTCCATGACAAGAACAAAAAGCAAGGGGGACATAGGATCCCCTTGTCTTAAGCCCTTGCTAGATCTAACGGATTCACACATGAATCCATTCAGCAAGATGCAATAGGAGACAGAGTTAACACAAGTCATAACCCAAGAAATGAACTACCTAGGAAAGTTAAGAGCATTTAACATCTGCTCCACAAAGCACCATCCAACTGAGTCATAGGGTTTTTGTAAGTCAACTTTGATCATGCATCTAGGGGTAATGTGTTTCTGATTATAGCCCTTAATCAACTCATGAATAAGGATTATATTGTCAATGATAGATCTGCCAGGTATAAAAGCTGATTGAACAGCATCCACCACAGAATCAACAACACAAGAAAGTCTATTAGCTAGCACCTTACTAATTAGTTTGTAAGCATGATATAGGCATGTACTCTCTAATAGAGGAAGGATTAGAGACTTTTGGAATTAATGTCGTTGAAGTAATATTTACATCTGATGGCATAATTCCTTTGTCAAAGAATTCAATCACAACATTAGTATTCTCATCACCAACAATAAACCAAGTAGTATTAAAAAACACTACTTTATAGCCATCCAAACCTGGGGCTTTATCAACACCTATACTCTTCAGTGCTGCCTCAACACCAGACCTGAAAACAGGTTGTATCAGCGGCAACTACTGCTCCCTTGGTAGGGTAGGACCCAAATGCATAAAATCAGAATCTACTGTGAGAAACTCCCTACTAGAAGAACCCAACAACCCTTTGTAAAAGCTCAGAACCTCTTATTCAATTTCAGCCTTACTAGTAAGCTTTTGCCCAGAAACATAGTACAAACAGTTCATAGCATTGTGAGCTCCTCTCTCCTTTATATAAGCATGAATATACTTAGAGTTTTCATCACCTTGCTGCACCTATTGAACCCTAGACTTCTTCTTAACAAAACTCAGCTCCAGTTCAGACCACTTTTGCAATTCCACCAGGTCTTACTTTTCTGTGTCTATCAGACCCTGATTGAATTTGTCACCTTCTAGCATAACTTGAGTATGACACAAATTATCTCTAGCATTAAGAACTTTGTCGGAAATGCTACCAAATCCCTTGGCATTCAAACCCTTGAAATTAGGCTTCAAATCTTCATCACCACACTAAATTTGCTCCCTCTATATTCCACCTTCCACACTTTTTCAACTGTTTTCATGAATTCTGAGTGTGTACTAATGAAATTCAAAAAATGAAAAGGTCTCTTACCACTTCTATCAAGATCAGTAATAGTGATATATTGAGGACTATGGTCTGAAACCCCAGGGTCATGAACATCCACATAAGTGTTTGGATAAGCAATCATCCACTCACAATTAGCACAAGCCCAGTCTAATTTACAGTATTCCTACGTATACTACTCTGTTTATTACACCAGGTAAACTGGTTACCCATCCTTCTGAACTCTATCAGACCCAAATCAACAATACTGCCATTAACTCTATCATCACAATTAAGCACACTATTAAAGTCACCTACTAAACACCAATGTTTACTTATTCTGACAACAATGTCTCTCAGCTCCTTCCACAAAACAAATCTCTGTTCCAACTTATTGAAACCATAAACCCAAGAGACAACATCATCAAAACCCCAAGACATACTAACCTCACAGTGTAACACTTGTTCAGAAACAAAACTAACCACCACATTGCATACTCTAGGATTCCAAAGGATCCAAATCCTCCCTCGAGCCACCTGATCACAGTTATTACAGAACTCTCAACCTCTAGGAATCATCTGGCAAGGGATTTTTTGAGAACCAATGACCTGAACCTTGGTCTAAACCAGAGCAACAAAGTGGCATTTATTGAGTAACAACCTATTTTTTATTTCTTTTTGTTTATAGGGTTTACACAACCCACGCACATTCCAAACATAAATCATGTAATACCAGCAGTTCCACCAGTATCCTCACTGAGGGGTCTTATAGTCCCTTCCTTTGTGGTCTTCATAATCTCTACTCCATCATTTAGAGGTGAAAAGGAATTCTGCAGGTTTAGACCATCAGGCAAGCTAGCTCTTTTACTATTAGACTTTTCCTTTAGAGGATCTTTAATGGTTTCAGTAATGATATGTGCCTCTTTAGGGGTATCAGTAGTGCTCTTCTCTTGTTCAGTAGGATCTGGAATTGGCTTGGGTTTCCACTCTTGTTTATTAGTCTTAAAAATGCTACCTTTTGTGCAACAAGAGGATCAGAAATAACCTTATCCATTACCTCCTCACATTGATGACCACACTCAAGGCATTTATGACAGTATAAGGCTTTCCAATCATAAGCCACTGATTTCATAAATACCCTACTGTTGGGATCTTCAACAATTATCTCGTCTAGAAACACCTTAGAACTATTCATTTCTATTAACACCCTCGCAAATCTCAGCCTTGATTTCTCCTTGGTACGTTGTTCAGCATGCACAGGCTTCCCCAAAACACTGGAGATACGACTTAAAGCATCACTTGACCAACATGTAATAGTTAGGGGTGGAAACTTTACCCAAATATGCAAGATAGTCATATTTTCCTTGTTGATATCAAAATCTGGTCCCCAAAGTCTAAGAATTACTGGTCTATTGTTGTAAAAATAAGGCCCTCCTTCAAAAATATCATCTCTTTCAGCCACTGAAGAAAACCTCACAATAAAAAACCCAGAATCGTATGCAAATAAATCAGGGGCTTTTGGAACAGACCATTGATCAACCATGAAATTCCTAAGGTGAGAAATAAATGGGTTCTCTCCTGCAACATAAAAAAAAGGGCCGCATCCTATTTTTCCTTTTTACGCAGAAAATCCAGCTTATCAAGCTTAACCCTAGGTTTGTCATCTACCAAAAACGGATGTATATATGATAAAGCTTGTCCCTTTTCCACATTTTTATTACCCTGGTAATTAGAATTATGCAAAGGGGACTCAAGAAGTAACCTTCTTTTGGCAGGGATAGGTGGCTCCACTCTCGGAGGGACAACCTCGTCACTCATAACCTCTGTAGACTCCTCGGTTGAAGGAACCTTAGGTGACACCACCTTGGCCTTCTTCGTAGCTCCTGTCTTTCTAGCCATGGAAATGAACTAAAACCCTCGCTCACTTTATAGAGAGAGAATGAGAGCTAATTTTTTAGTTTCATAGATAAATATCCTTACAATTATTGTGAATTCATTAACGTCAGGCATAGAAATGTGTGAGTTTCGCCTTTGTCATTGGACTTACCATTAGACTCCCCTTTACTACATCAATAATGTCTTTGAAAAATGTATTTAATATCCATGAATAAGATAAAAATAAATCCATCTTGTTCATACTAAGTTCCTGAAATTTTTAAAATTACTCATAATCTATACATCCCATTCCTTCTTGTATGGATCTTGTTCATAGTGGTAGTGGTAATGGTAGTGGTAGTAGTAGTGGTAGTAGGTAGTGGTAGTAGGTAGTGGTAGTATTAGTGGTAGTAGTAGTGCTAGTAGGTAGTAGTAGTGGTAGTGGTAGTAGTAGTAGTGGTGGTGGTAGTAGTGGTAGTAGTGGTGGTAGTAGTGGGAGTAGTAGTGGTGGTGGTAGTAGTGGTGGTGGTAGTGGTGGTAGTGGTGGTAGTGGTGGTAGTAATAGTGGTGGTAGTAGTGGTAGTAGTGGTAGTGGTAGTGGTAGTAGTAGTTAGTAGTAGTAGTAGTAGTAATAGTAGTAGTAGTAGTTTGTAGTTTGTAGTTTGTAGTTTGTAGTTTGTTGTAGTAGTAGTTAGTAGTTTGTTGTTCGAGTCAACTAATGACATGAAAACTAAAATTGGTCAAAACACTTGAAAGTTGAGATTTGCATAAAACAAGCCTAGCCAAAAAACATTGCATGATTAAAAAGTGGTCACTTAGTTAATATGTATTAAAATATATTAGATCTGAATATTAGGGTGCTTACATAACAACTATATGTCATATTTGCATGCTTAATCGACTTAAAACAATTAATGAACGCTACGAGTAAAGGCAATGCAACCAGTAGGCGAGGTACAACTTATCGGTGCCCTATATGGATAATTTTACTTCTGAATCCGAATCCGTGGTATGCTTTACCAAAGAAGTCATCCAGGAGATGCTCGGTTCGTAGTAGCATGTCGGTCGCAAATATACATCTCATGTACCCTCTTGCGTCATAGGCTAGATCCGAAAGGTACAACGGTTTTCGAGGCACCACAAGCCTTTGATGACGACTCCATCACAATGCACAGAACCGAGGGTAGCATAGGCATCGCTTGCCTCTGCCCTCCACCCTCTTCTACATCGCCCCTGGTGGCACAAAACACCTGGTATGCGTTGCCCTTGGTGACAGAGGTCAGGTGGTCATGGCTTCTCTTTCTCTTTGTTCGTGCACACTCTGCCATTCGGACAGTCTCCACCTGCAAACGGGATTCAGCCACACGATGATTATGGGAACCCAAAAGTCTAAAGGACCATTACAGAGGCCCCTAACCTCGCCGGATCCCTCCCCTAAGTGGCGATCCTCGAGCGTACCCTAATTTCAACAAAAAAGACGGGTCCGTGCGTTCACAGTGGCGACTCTGTTGGGGACTTTCTTGTAATTTACACTTATAAATTGCAAAAGAGAGTAAGAATTGAAAGTAGCTAAATCTGATTTTATTGTTTTTCTTGTGTCAATATTCATGCATCATATTTACATGTCCATGCATTGCATAAACCCTCATTTAGTATGAGATGTGTGACGGTTCATCCTTTCGGAGAGTCGAAACCTTGGGGTTTAGCAAGCCAAATACCGTATTGGTAAACAAAGTTCAACACTAAAACCAATATCAAATACAATACATCTTTAAATCAAACAGCGGAAGTTTTAAAACAATACTTAGAAAACTCTTTAAGTTCAAAACATCTCAAATATTTTACAAAACAAAATCATACTTAAAGAAAATACATTTAATGTCTTACAATACGAGAATTAAATAGTTCAAAGGCACATTGCCAAAACCAATGTCATACACCGTGAAAAAATACTTCAAAAGCCCTCCATTATGCAAATGTCGTTAGACGTGTCCTTAGTACTCCAAAGCACCACAAAGTACATGTTCCAGAGGGGGAACGACCCAAAACATTTTAAGTGTCAGCTATGCTGAGAAAGCAAATACATAAACCATGCAACGACATGCAACAACATACTTAATATAAACATAACAATACATAAGCAATACATACATACATACATGTGACACATACGTTGTAATACAGTTCGTGGTCAGGGTCCTACCCCTTTACACATCCCTAGAGATAACGATCAGTATCTATAGACTTAAGTTATCACCTTCCCACGTAACGGTCGTAGGAGCACCGTTCTGGGAAATACTATAGACGAGAGAGTTCGGGTTCCTCTCTCAGGTTTAGTGTTACTATAGTGATTAACTATAGGGATCAACTACAGTTATGAATACGTACGTAATACCAGTGTATAAATACAAAATGCAAAGCATTAAATACATACATACATACTCACAAACACACAAACACTTTCAAGGGTTTTTAGTATACACTTACCTTGAAAGGTGAATTTGGACTTGCACAGCTACTGTTAATCAAGAAAGCGTCTCTCAAGAAAACCTAAAGCTACAAAAAGAATTAAGTAACTTTAAATATCTAAAAGTTACTATACGCATCTAATAGTAAAAGGTAAATAAATTTAGGACTTACTGAAAAAACCTAAGACCTTAAAATCACTACCTTCACTTTTACCTCTAAACGTCAACCCAATACTAAACTAGTAAACCATACTCCTCAAGTACTCAAAATACTAAATACTCAAGTACTAAATACAAAAATCCAAATACTGAAATACATACATATTAATTATTGGTGCCCATGTGTTGTGCTGTTGTTTGGTTTGAAGCTTGTTGCTTTCTTGGTTAGTGTTTTGCTCGACTATATAGGGTCCTTATGTTTCCTTGTTTGGTCTCTGGTTTATGGCTTCCGTTGCAAAGTTTCATTGTCCTTTTATTGGTCTTTATGGGTGTCAAGATGGTGGAGGCAACAACCTTACAAGGAGCTCTTTGATCACTCATCTTCGTGATCGTCATTGTAATGTTGATGCACAAGTCATCACTAAGCATACTTTGGATACTAATTTGTCTGTTTTTAATGCGGCTGAGGCTACTTTTAAACGTATGGGGATATGGTTATGTGGGTTTTTTTCAAAACACATACCTTCCCTTCTAAGTGTCGTCATGGTAGTGGCTCTGATATTGTGCCGGCTCCTGATTGTGGTGATGGTGTTGTTCGTTTTGTGCTTTATGATTTTACCAGACCTCATGTTGCTGTGGAGCCTAGTTCTTCTAATGTGGTGGTGCCTGATTCACCTTGTGGTTTTAATGTGGCACTTCTTGATAAATTGTTTTCTAAGGGGCTACATAGGGTGAAGTCTATCCCTCCTAAGTGGCGACTGGGGTTTTCGTGTGTTTTGAAAGGAGCTCTTGACAAGGTTATTTGTAAGCCTGATGATCTCTCTTGCTGGGTTAGTTTGCTTGTGTTACCCCTTTGTCTTTAAGACCTTTCATCCGCAAAGTAGTCTTGAACGTAGGTTTGCTATCAAAAGGCAAAGGCAGGAAGAAAGCATTACTAATGCTATTCGTTTGTGGGGTGAACCCAAGAGTAGTCTATTACTTGTTCATGAGGTTTTGGGTAAAACTTCTCCTCCTTAGTTTGTTGTCGTTCATGATGATCAGGATTTGGCTGAGTGTAGTATCAGGCAGTGTAAGAGGATGATTTGTGATGGGCATTATACTGCGGCGGTTAGAGTTCTTTCCTCATCCGGTGTTGCCCCTTACAATGATGCCACCCTTGAGGACTTGTAGGCTCACCCTTTTTCGTCTCCTCCATCCTTGCCTCGTTTACCTATTGATTGTCATCAGCTAACTGCGTCCTCAGCTACTGTTTTGGATAAAATTAGGATTTTTCCACGTGGTACATCGTGTGGACATGATGGGTTGCGGGCTCAGCACCTTATGGATTGCTTGAGTGGTGCTGCTGTTGCTATTTCAGACGAGTTGATCACCTTTATAACTCAGGTGGTTAATCTTTTTCTTGATGGTCGATGTCTGCAGGTTCTAGGTGAGTATATTGCCAGTGCTCCTCTCAATCCGCTAGTCAAGCCTGGGGGTGGTATTCGTCCTATTGTTGTGGGTACTGTTTGGAGGCGCCTGGTCTCCAAGGTTAGTGCTATTTTGGTTGGAACTTTATTGAGTGGTTACTTTGAAGGACTTCAATTTGGTGTAGGGGTGTCTGGAGGGGGGAGGCTATCCTTCATTCCTTGAATAGATTGGTAGAGGATCGTGGTGATATTGTAGGTCGTTCTATGTTGTTAGTGGATTTCACTAATGCTTTCAACTTGGTGGATCGCGAGTTCATGTTACGAGAAGTACGTCTTTAGTGCGCAGCTCTCTCTCGTTGGGTTGAATTCTTCTATTCGAACCCTGACAGGTTGTATTATGGGAAGCACACCTTACGATCAAGTCAGGGGGTGCAGCAGGGGGATCCCCTTGGCCCACTAATATTTGCTCTAGTTTTACATCGCTTGGTACGTAAGATCCAATCTACTTTTGACTTGGATCTTCAGGCTTGGTATTTGGATGATGGCATGATTATTGGTGATACTTTGGTGGTGGGGATGGTTTTAGAGCTGATTACGGAGGAGGGCCTGCAGTTTGGGTTCTTTCCTAATGCTGATAAAACTAAGGTTTTTTGGCCTAATGAAGATCCTAGGAGCCGGCTTATAGGCATATTTCCTCCCAACATTGCTAGGCCACAACATGGTGTGAAGGTCCTTGGTGGGCCTGTTAGTGTGTCTTCTGAGTTCAGTAGTCAACTTGTGATGAAGAGGGTAGATAAGACCATAGAGCTTATGGAAGTTGTTGCCAAGCTTAATGACCCGCAATTTGAGTTGTTGCTTCTTCGTGCCTGTACGGGTATATCCAAGCTCTACTTTGCCATGCGCACTTGCTTCCCTCGTGTTTTCGAGTCAGCGCAATTGTCATTCGACTTGGCCCTACGCTCTAATTCGGAGCGAATTGTTAACGCTTCGGGGCCTGGTTTAGGTGACCGGCAGTGGAGACCTGCCACCTTGCCCCTTACGTTTGGTGGGCTTGGTGTTTATTGTGCAGGGGATGTCTTGAATTATGCCTTCCTTGCATTGCGATTGAAGTCTGCTGGGTTGCAGACTCAACTACTTTTACCTTCTATCGTTACTGCTCCTGGACACTCGTTTGGTGATGCTTTTAGTGTTTTTAACGAGGTTACAGGTACTGACTTATTAAGTACTCCTAGTGAGATCGCTCCCCCCAAACTCATGAAGAAATTGGCAGATGTATATTTCACATGGGTTACTGATATGGCGGAGTCTGTATTCTCTTTATCTCCTCGTCAGGTGGCTTTGTGGAAGTCTCAACAGGGAGATCACACATCTGATTGGCTGCGGGCGGTCCCGATTTCAAGTTTGGGGCAAACTATGAATGCTAAGACCTACCGTTGTGTGTTGTGTTACCGTTTGGGTGCTTCCTTATTTACTGTGTCTCCGCCTTGTTCTGCTTGCTCTAGGGTTTTTAGTGGAGATATTTATGGAGATCATGCAGTGTCATGCGCTGGTTTGGTGGGTATTAAGCATCGACGTAATCTAGTTCGTGTCACCCTCTTAGATGTCTGCTTTCGGTATGAGATATCTCTTGGTAAGGAGGTTGATATTGGGTTGACTGGCGAGCATGACAACCGTCTACGTCCTGCGGATTTGTTACTTTACTCTTGGGCAGGGGGGCTTGATGTTTGTGTAGATCTCACAGGTTACGTTCATCCCCTCTTACACAGTTTGGGATGAATGACTTCGTTGCTGGGCGAGTGGTTATCGACGCTGCACAGAGGAAACACGCCAAATATCGTGCTAAATGTGAGACTGTTGGATATGGGTTTCTTCCTTTTTCCTTTTCTTCTCTTGGGGAATTGGATAAGGATGTTTTTGGGTTGCTGAAGCGGATTCGGAAGTTCTCCATGGCATAAGATGTTGGTGTTCATGCTGCTGCTTTTATATTTACTAGAATTAGTTTCGCTATAGCTAGAGGAGTCGGGGCCCAGATTGTGTCTCACCTCCCGTCTAACTTTGTGTAAATGTTTACTCGATGTATTATTATTATAGCAATAATAATAATAATATTGATATTAATTTTAAATAAAAAAAATTAACAGCAACATACACAACACAAATAACCATAAGAAAACCAAGAACAACAACAAAAAAACGCAACAACACCTCAGCAAAGCATGCCGAGTCATCACCACACCAGCCCCACGGCACTGCAGCGGGACCACAGAGGCAGCACCATAGCAGTTAGGCAGTAGTGGAGGGAAGCGGCCCGCTGGGCCCCCTCACGCGCACTATCTTGCACTCGCGCAGCAGCGCGCCTTGCGCGCACCGCCGCATCACCCGACTCACTCTCCCCCTTCTTAGCCTCTACCCAAAACAAACACAACACCCAAACGACACCATCACACCACCAACACAACATACCTGTCCTACCATGCAATACACAAACCCTAAACACCCCCCTTAGCATGCACATAATACAAAACCACAAACCCTAACCTAAGAAACCCTAATAACTCATGGTTTAATAGATAAAATCATGCTTAACAAAACCTTATACACTTATAATTATAAATACATTGATAATAAATACTAGGCATGATTAAAAGCATAGGAAAGTGTTTCTTTATAAACTAAACATGTTAAAAACCACATTTTAAACATGTCGGGTAATAGGAAAGTGATTAAAACAAGGCTAGGAGGTGATTAGACATGCTTACCAAGCTTATAGGAACCAATAATGGAGTGTAGATGCAGAGGAGATGAGAGGCAAAAACCCTAGGATGTGTCTCTGGATGATACGCCCGATGAATGAAAGAATATGAGATATTGTTTTTTGTATTTTTTTTGTTTGGGCAGTTGGGAGGAGAGGGGGAGTGGACTGCGGCCCATCTTGTCCTGTCCCTTAACCCGAAAATGCTTAAAGGTTAAAATACAAGCCCAAAGCGATATCCGGTGTAAAATAAATGCCGATACTTTATAAAACATCGTAACGAAACACAACACGAACTATTAAGGCTTTAAAAGTCTAGAATAAATTAACGAGAAGTCATTTGATAATTAATACGTCAAATAACTTTAAAACGAGGAAAACACACTTAATTAAGGAAATAGTCTTTTAAATACGAACATGCCCAATAAAATAGTGACACCAATAGACCTAAATTATTGGGGTGTCACAGACTTCCCTCCTTAAAAATGAACTTCATCCTCGAAGTTTGCGCTTATACCACAAAACCACAATACCTAAGTCCTCAAAATTCATTCCAAAGTCTAACAAATACGACCCCAGAATGACCTCTAAGAGCTTCCTAGTCTATACATAGACTATATAGAATACACGTACGAGAGAATACTACTCGCAAGAACATACTAATATAATACTCAAAAGTTCCGCATACGGTGAGAATACGATAGCTATAATGACAACGAGTAAGTAGAAATACTGCAAACTAACAAGTTAGTCACACACAACACACAACACACAACACACATGCACAACAATGCAAAATGTACACATACACACCAATATTTAGTCAAGAAGAGTATACTAAAATGCATGCTTTCTACCTTCCTTAGAAACTAGCTTCGTCTCGAACCAATAAATAAGAAAATTACCTTATTCGAAAAGGTGGGGATACTTCGCCCGCATCGACTCCCTGGTCTCCTATGTCTCTTCCTCGACATTGTTTTCATTCCACTGAACTTTTACCAGTTTGGTTTCACCCGTTTTGGTCTGTCGCACCTTCGAATCTAAAATCGCTATCAATGTCTCCTCATACGTCAAGGTTTCGTCCAGCTGGATAGTCTCAGGGTTTTGAACATGAGACGTATCACTAATGTAATGCCGAAGTTGTGATACATGGAATAAGTTGTCCACTTTTTTCAAGTCACCAGGTAGGTTCAATCTATAGGCCACCTCGCCAATCCTTTTGAGAATTCATAGGGACCAGTAAACTTAGGACTAAGTTTTCCCTTCTTTCCAAATCTCATCACGCCCTTGGTAGGGGAAACTCGAAGTAATACCTTTTCTCCCACCTTATACTCTTCATGGCGTCTATTCTTATCCGTATAACTCTTCTGCCTATCTTGTGCGGCTTTCATTCGGTCTTGGATAACCTTAACTTGCTCAAGCATCTCACTTAGCATTTTGGGACCCAAAGTAACATTCTCGGAGTAGTCATTCCAACATACATGACTTCTGCCTTTCCTACCATACAAAGCTTCGAACGGAGCCATCTGATTAGATGCTTGAAAGCTATTATTGCAAGAAAACTCGATCAAGTCCAACTTCTCTTCCCAACTATGTTGGAATTGAAGTATACATGCTCTAAGCATATCCTCCACGATTTGGTTCGTGCTCTATGTCTGACCGACCGTCATTTGATGAAACGCAATACTCATTTTCAAATCAGTCCCCAAAGACTCTTGCAATTCCTTTTAGAATTTAGAAACAAATCTTGAATCGCGATTAGATACGATGTCGACATGTACACCAAGCAGTATGAATAAAAGATGCACATAAGCAGTTGCTAACTGCACTTATGACCACGTGTCCTTCATAGGAATGAAATGGGCAGACTTCGTCAGTCGATCCACTATCACCCAAATCGTGTTGTTACCCTTATGAGATTCTGGCAACCCAGCTACTAAATCCATCAAAATCGAACACCATTTCCACTCTTGAATCTCTAATGGCTTCAGCTTTTCTTGCGGTCTCTTGTTTTCAGCTTTCACTTTCAGACACACCCGGCATTTCGATACAAACTCTGAAATATGCGATTTCATGCCAGACCACCTATATACTTTTCGCAGATAATGATACATCTTGTCACCACTTGGATGTA
Organism: Corrigiola litoralis; assembly: GCA_901111285.1. Classification (NCBI taxonomy): domain Eukaryota; kingdom Viridiplantae; phylum Streptophyta; class Magnoliopsida; order Caryophyllales; family Caryophyllaceae; genus Corrigiola; species Corrigiola litoralis. Next base: position 13,622 of record CAAKMY010059515.1, read on the forward strand.
CATAATACTTGGTCTCATGCACCTCCTTTTCAATTCTACCCTTCAGGTCATGATTCGGCGGCACACAGATTCATCCTTCAAACAGAATTATACCATCTACACCTTTAGTGAACTTTGCAGGCTCATGCACTAGCTTGTCTTGTAAAAACCTGTCAGTCCTTTGAGCATCCATAATCTCCAAGATTAACTCACTTTGAACGATACCAGCTTATGAACTTTCTCCAGGTGAAGCCATGTGGATAGCAGAATTCCTTAACTCTTCCCAAAGTTTCTCTTGACTTATTGTGAGCTCCGTCTCCAGTAGGTTTTCCCATTAGATCGTAGGGGGGGGGGACCGTGCTTCTACGGACGCTCGAGATCCCTACCACATAGGGAGTATGACTTGGGGGGTTAGGGACCCCTTGGCCAAGCCTTCGTGGCTCCCATGGTGATGGTTTAGTGGCTGACCTGATCTTGCAAGGCAGATGTGTGCCCAAGGACTGCAAGGAGCCAGTGCACTGCAAGGTGGTTCATATTAGGGATGGCACCATGTTATGTAGCGCCACGCATAAGAGGCAGTTTGTGCCTCTGCCTGGTTCTCTTGGGTGTCAGGGTGCTAGAGAACAGAGACAGTGGTCTGGCGCCACAAAAGTAGGAGCCAGGTATGGCGCCACAAAAGGTGGCGCCAAGCTCCATAGGCAGAACTGTGCCTTTGGCCTGGTCTGTTTTACAAATATGGAGTCGCCACCAAGGATTGAGGTACTTTGGAAACCGCAAAACTCACATATCTAGCCTTAGACCCATGAGGGTACATGAGATGTAGATTAGAGTAAGCTTTGCCCAAAATTTAGTGCATCGTCATGGATGACTCCTCTGGTAAATCGCACCAAAGTTCTAGATTCGAGGGCAAAGTGCCCTGATAGGGTGATGGTAAGATGTGATATATATGTGAAGGTTTGTATGCGATATGTTGATGGAGGCTTAGGGTTGTGTTATGTGATGTAGAAGATGATGATGCAGGCTAGGATTTGTGGTTAGGGTTTAGGAGAGATGAAATGAGGCAAGATGTGAGATTAGGGTTTACAGAGATGAGAGATGGAGGGAGGCAAGGTAAGATTTCTTGCTAGGGTTTTTAGGAGGCTCAAGCAAAGGAGTTCTTATAGGCTGGAGAGGAAGAATCCAGAAACTAGGGTTGGCGCCTCCAAATTAGGCGTTAGGCTTGGCGCTATGAAACCGGGCGCAAAGGCCCAACTTGTGTTTTGGTTGGCTAGATGCCTGTTTTAAGTCCGAATATGCATTTTCGGCTTGGCCCCTACTTTTGTGGCACCGGGATTGGCGATATGAAAGCTGGCGCCAAGGCCCAGGGGCAAAATAGTCATTTTTCATTTTTCGCCTAAAATATTTTTGTTTTACATATGGATAAAGAGGTGTAAATCGAGACAAGACGTGAAAGCGGATTAGGATTCAGACCTTGTTTGAACCTCCGGAAGTGTATTACGACACTTACTTAGGCATAAACATCACAATAGCTAGCACAATTGTGAAGAGTGATGCCCACGACTGAGGATTACTTAGTCTTTGCTTGAGACTGATATAGGTGTGGGGAGCAGGTTTGACGAAGAGGGAATTGTCTCCTTGGATTCTTAGTGTTCTCGAAAGACGGTATAGGGTCGAGGGCAAAACGGTCATTTAAGACCTCAAAGCCTGTTGGTTCGCAGGCTTGGCAGATGGCAAACTTTGGACGAATAATGGCTAAAGTGGTATATATGTACCAATTTAGAGGTGTTATGACTATATGAGGTATGAATATGAGGATGAAATGGAATGGTTTAAGATCTCTCTCGGTCGACACATTTTAGCAACGCTACACGACATAGCACACTACTTAGTATAGTCATCATTACTGGGATGAATGCATGAGTACGGATTTGGGCGTCTACAAAAGCCCCCACTTTGACCGAGGCAAGTTGCCATGGCGATGGTCGAAGTAGTCACATAGCACATAGCACGTAATAGACATAAGCTTAAATGCATACTAAATGCTATTTTTAGTTTTGTAAAACCATGCATAAGTAAAAATGCATGAAAACGATAAGGGGTGAGGTACATAAGTATAAACGCACATCATGACCAGAGAATGAAATATGGAGCCTTTAAATGACCGAAGTGGCGAACTTTGGTGCCTTTTGAAAATAGTTTGACTAAAGCTTTGCGTTTGGAGCTTTTGATAACTTTACCAAAGTTTTTGACATTGGAACCTTTGATAAAATGACCAAAGTAGCGACCTTTGGAGCCTTTACAAGATAGTTGACCAAAGCATTGACGTTTGGAACCTTTTGAAAATAGGGTGATTGACCAAAGAGTTGACCTTTGGGGCCTTTTGAAAATAAGGCAGTTGACCAAAGAGCTGACCTTTGGGTCCTTCTAAAAATATTTGACCAAAACAATGACTGTTGGTGCCTTTTGAAAATAATGTATGATGACCAAAGAGCTGACCTTTGGGGCCTTTTGAAAATGATATGACCAAGGGGTTGACCCTTGGAGCATTTAGGAAAAACACACATAAGCATAAATGTGAGTTGGTAAAATAGGGGGGGAGGAAGACTCGTGCACTATAGAGATATGTGAGACATCTCATGATGAGATAAATGGTGTATGAAACAAAGTAGACTCGTAATGGGGATAATGAGCTAGACTTCGTGGGGAAAGACAAGGTAGAATCGTGCACAAAATGAGGTAAAATTGGTTGGGGAGAACGAGGAAAACTCGTGCAAGGGAAACGAGGTGGTCTCGCGAAAAGGAGGTGTTCTCAAAAATTTGGAACAAGGTGTTCTCGTGCACAAAGTGGGATGTAGAGGGATCCCAAATGGATGCGCATGGAAAAATAATGCGTGAGGTTTCCAAAAGCATTATTTTGGAGGAGGAGGGAATCAAAAGTCCCCACTTTGACCGAACCTGTAAGAGCAAAGGTGAAGGTCAAAGTAGATATATTTGAACTTGATTATGAAGGGAGAAGCGACATAAGCCCCCAGTTAGGTGCACGTGTGCATGGGAAAAAGTGTGTCATGAGTCTACTAAGGTATGAGCTCTCTGTAGATATTTTGGAGCAAAGAGCTTGTGTCCATTAGTCGCTCGTGGCGAGCCCCCAAGTTAAATTTTCAATTCTCCTTAAAGTCAAAAAAGAAGAGAAAACAAGAGGTTTTGTTTTCAAAATCTGCCATAAGAGCTTGTATTTCTATAGCTTGAATGATAACACAAGGTGTAGACACCCCAATGTGTCACATTGTCAATTGCCCAGTGATGATAGCTAAACTAGGTAATGTGCTTGGACGAACGATCTATCTTAACTGCGACCGGTTTCACCATCTTGAGCCATAAACACATTCATACCACATTCATACCANNTTCACCATCTTGAGCCATAAACACATTCATACCACATTCATACCATTATTACCATTCTATGACTAAATAGGCCCGAATATATGCGTAAGCCATATTTTCGGCCTATGACTGACTGAGCCTGCATCACAGGCACAAAATCAGGAAAATCAGGCTTTTATCACATTCCACATAAAAGCCCGAAAAAATAAAAAAAGTCTCAAAAAGTCAAGATTGGACCAAGACAGGACCTAGCCTGACCCAGGCTGGGCCACGTGGCGCCAAGCCCAAGCCTGGTCCAGTCTGGACCAGTGCCTTTGGTTATGCTGAAGGACAGCCTGATTTCACCTGGTCCAGTCCATGGCTCCATCACTAATGGCGCCAAACCCAATATTTCGGCCCACCTTGCAATCAGCTTAGCCGAATTCTCAGTATGCTATCCCAGGTCCATTACCTCAAGAGTTGCAGAATGCCCAACAGCCTTTAGCAGTACAGTCAAATCAAATGACTTACAATCTGATCACAACAAGTTTCAGATAGACAACGACTGCTGCATTCCAGAATCTTCTCAAGCAGTGTTCCACGCAAACACTCCACAAAATACTCCGGATAACTCCAAACAATGAAAATCGCATTTGAGCTGAAATGCATTTCTGGCCAAAAGGTCACAGTCTGGCCAATTAGTGAAGAGACCATTTTGGCGCCACCACTGACGGTGCCAAAATGGCCTCCCTTATAAATACCCCAGAGCTTCATTTGGCTCGGGGATCAGCATTCGGTCATTCAAATCATCAATTCACATTTTCCGAGATTCTCTCACAAAAAGCACTCTCTGCACTCATAAACCCTAATCTGACTTTTCATACCTACTTCTAAGGCTACAACCAGACCTTGTGTTCTTGAGCACTCACACTCACATACAAAAGTGGTTCATGCCACTTGAAGTGACACAACACTAAACACAACCCTACTTGAGTACACACTACTCACAATGGAGAGGAGAGGACCAAGATCCTTTCTTGCTAGATTAAAAGGCATACGGTTTTCAAGACAACGAAAGTTCTTGGTGGCGACTCCAACTCTGAAACAGCACCACATGAGGGCAAATGCACCGCACTGCCTCCCCCCTAATGAGCCTGGCGCCGCCACTGGTGGCGCTAAGCCTGGTCAGGCTCATGTGCTTTGCTTGGCACACCCCCCCTTCTCACTTCTGCCAATCTGCAATAGGACTCAGCCACTAAAAAGCTGGGAACCGAGAAGTCCAAGGACTGGTCAAGGGCCCCTAGCCCTTCCAGCACCTGCCCCTCAGTGGTGGTTCCCGAGCGTGACCCTCCTAACCCTTCCTTACACAAAAAGGAAAAAAAGGGGTCCCGTTGCGCTCACACAAGTAGGCTAAAACCCAGGTTTTGCGCCATCAGTGATGAGGCAATGGGCCAGACTAGGTGAAGTCCAGACTGCGTGCCAGCAGTGCTGAGGCACAGGCCCAGACTGGGTCAGGACTGCGTTTTGCGCCACCAGTGGTGGGGCAAAGGCCCAGTTTTGGCCCAGTTTTGGCTTTCTGAGGCTTTTTGACTATTTTTGGGCTTTTATGTGAAATGTGATAAAAGCGTGATTTTTCTAATTTTGGGCCTGTGATGCAGGCTCAGTCAGTCATAGGCTGAAAATACGGCTTACGCATATTTTCGGGCCTATTTAGTCATATAATGGTAATAATGGTATTTTTGTGGAATCAATGTGTTTATGGCTCGGGATGGTTAAACCAGTCGTAGTTAAGAAATATCGTTCATCCAAGCACATTACCTAGTTTAGTTATCATCACTGGGCAATTGACAATGTGACACATTGGGGTGTCTACATTATGTCTTATAAATACCAATAAAAAACAAAAAAAAGTTATTTGAAAATTCCAAAACTTTCCTCAAAAAAATGGTATAAGATTTACAGAATCCAAATAAAATACCAAAAAACACTAACTATTTTTTTAAAAAATGTCTAAAAACAAAAATACGAAAACTATCCTAATAATTCCTATATAATTAAGACTCCTGATTTTTATTGTTTTTGACATTCTTTTAGTATTTTGGTGGATTGATTACCTTATGATTAGAATTTAGTATAGTATATTTTGTCCATATAATAATGAAACTACTCTAAAACAAATCCAAAAAAACAGTGATAAATTCACAATAAATATAAATCTTCAAAAATCAAAAAATTTAACGAAAAATACAAAACAATTGTTCAATTTACTTCATTTCAATCTAAACCTCAATTCCCACCTCCATTCACCCTTCCTCTATTACAATAACAAAAAATAAATAAAAAATCCCATCTCCCCTAAACCATAAACATTCAACTCCCTATCCCCCCGCCCCATTTCTCACATAACCCAGAAATTTGCCCCTCTCAAATTGATTTGCCATCGTCGCTATATCCCCTCACGACCACTATGTTTCACCCCTAACCTAGAAATCTGTCCCCTCCCCCATTCCCCCAACGCCGACAACCCCCCACCACGAATCCCCGCACACCACCATGTCCTTTGACTTTCGGCGTCAAGCACCGATGAAGTAAGCGACGTCACCCTACCTTTCTCCATCCTTTGTGTGTGTCGCGTCACCTAGTTAATTAAGATTATTAAGAAGATTGTTAAGGTAGGTTGAGGTGGTGGCTCACTAGTGGTTGTGCACCTCGTGGGTGAGAGTGAGGGTGGGGATTTGAGTGTGGATGTGAGTGTATAGTGAGAATGAGGGTAAGGGTTAATATGCTTGTTGGGAAGGGGGTTAATTATGGTGGTGAAGAAGAAGATGGAGATATGATTGGGGTGGGGTGGGGTTGGAGGTGGTTCTAGTAAGGGAAGATGAAGATGAAGAAAAATAGGAGGGGGCAAGAGGGGTATGATACGGTGGGTCATTACTAGAAACAAGGAAGAAGAATTTGGGGGTAGTTTTTGGATTTTGGATTTTAAATTTTTATCTTGAGTTTAGTTATTTTGGCACAATACTAAAAATGAGGAATTTATGGAGTTTGTGTGATTTTTTTGTAATTCATTTTTAATTTTATAAGTTTTTTTTTTGGATTTCTTTTTGTAAATTTATGGATTTACAAAAAAAAATCGACTTTCAAAACATCTTTTCGTATATTTTTGGGGATTTTCTGAATTTTTTGGGATTTAAATATTTTTCTTTTTACTAGAAATATTTTTTAGCTATCCTGATTAGAAAAATATTTTGGAATTTTTCATTTAGTTTTTATTTGTAGGTTTAGCTGCCACATCATCACCTTAACGGTCAAAACTGACAAAAATCAATTTTGGGTACCCAAACTGTCATTAGTTCATACGTGTGGTACCCAAAATATTATTAGTCAAATATCGAGCACCCAAACTATAATTTCGCTATACTTCGGGCACCCAAAATGTAAATTTTCCTAAATTTAAATAGTGTCAAAGTCAAAACGTTCAATTATGAGTGGAACAGAGGGAGCACTATAAATATGAAGTCAATTCGATATTCATCGATTTGAAATATAATATATATTGACAATCTACATATTAGCACTTAAAAGTAAGTAAATTACTGTCATTATTCTTATAACTAATCGCCAAAGTTAAAAAAAATTGTAAATTGATGATAAATTCTTAGTAACTCATTACTCATTCAAACGAAAAACATGGTTGTAAAATAAAGGCAAATAGGAAAATTGCCATAAAATAATCCCAACTATGGCCGTTTGATTTAAAATAATCTTAACTATGAATTATTCCAATATAGTCCTAACTTGTAGTTATTTTTACAGACACTGCTCCCATTTTGTAGAACCCAAATTTGAAGTCCCTAACGAACCTAATTTCCCCCCTAAACACCGAACACCCACCTAATCACCTCCCAAAAACCCTCAAATCCTTCTCTCTTTTAAAGATCAAATTTATTAGCTTGCCTCCATAATTCACAAATTTTGTGTGCTGTAAGCTAAGTAACGAATGTCCACAACCAATATGATACTGCGTGAGTGTGCAAGCTTTCCTGTTTCTCTTTAGAATGTGTTTGAATAGACAGAAATGAAGGGAAAGGGAGGGGAGGGGGAAGGAAGGATCTAAAATCCTTTGTTTAACTAATAACGGGGGTAGGAAAGGGGGGGGGGGAGGGAGATGAGGGGATGTGTAGCAACCTATAGACACCCCAAACTGTTACACAGTCTTGTCGAGTGATGATAACTAAACTAAAAAATATGCTTGGATGAACGACGTTTCTTAACAGTGACCGATTTAGCCATCCCGAGCCATAAACACATTTATTCCACAAAAAATAAATTATTACCACTCTATGACTAAATAGGCCCGAAAATATGCGTAAGCCATATTTTAAGCCTATGACTGACTGAGCCTGCATCACAGGCCAAAAATCAGAAAAATCAGGCTTTTATCACATTTTACATAAAAGTCCGAAAATAGTCAAATTGCCTCAAAAAGTCAAACTGGGTCAAAATCTGACCAAGCCTGGGCCTGTGCCCCATCACTGATGGCGCACAGACTGGGCTTGACCCAAGCTTGGGGCTGTGCCCCATCACTGATGGCGCACAAACTGTGCTTGACCCAGCTTGGGCCTGTGCCCCAGTATTGATGGCGCACAACTTGATTTCAGCCCACACTTTCAATCAGCCAAGTCCATTATTCAAAGTATTATCCGAGGGTCCATTTCCTCTTGGGTTTCAGAATGTTCAGCAGCCTTAAGCAATACGGTCAACCATAAACACCTGCAATCTGATCCACAATAAATTTCTGATAACAAAGACTGCTGCATTCCAGAATTCACTCATGCAGTGTTCCATACAAACACTCCCCTACACACTCTGGATAACTCCAAATACTTAAAAACGCATCTGAGCTGAAATGCATTTCTGGCCATTCTATCATATTCTGGCCGATCTGACAAGAGTCCATCCTGTGCCCCATCACTGATGGAGCACAGGGCTTGGGCACTATAAATACCCCACAACCTCATTTGGCTCAGGATCAAGACATTTCAGAGCATTCTCACGTAAAGCACTCACTGCACTCAAACCTAAAATCCGACTTTCATACTTCCTTCTAAGGCCATAATCAGACCTTGCATCCTTGAGCACTCACACTCATATGCAAAACTGGTTCATGCCACTTGAAGTGACACAAACCAAAGACATCCCTACTTGAGTACACAATACTCACAATAGCGAAGAGAGGACCTAGATCCCTTCTCGTTAGACAAACCCTCGCAGTACAAAAACCTCACGCATCCAAGCGCAAAGCATTATCGTAGGTTTCGTGAGGGCCAAATCATCAACTCTCACTACTGTTTTTGTAATAGGCGAGATTTACATATTTGATTGCTTACGTGATATATTTGTTAAAACAGAATAACTATAAGGCTAATAGTAGAGGAAATGCAATTGGTTAGGCCGGTACACCTTACCGACACCTAGCTGGTAACCTTGCTCCCGAATCTGAATCTGTGGTACACATTACCATACGAGTCACTCATGAGGTGCTCAGATTCGTGGCTGCTGCCCCACCTCGAATTCTATATCTCATGGTCCCATTTGGACTACGAGGCTAGATCCAAAAGGCAAACGGTTTCCAAGACACCGAAAGTTCTTGGTGGAAACCCCTAAATACGAACCAACAATGCAGGAGGGGCAAAGGCACCGCTCTGCCTCCCCCCTGGTGCCATCATTGATGGCGCACCACTAGTCCTCTAGTGGTGCAAAGCCAGTGCGTGTGGGTCAACACCCCTAAGCCCTGTGCTCCATCACTGGCGGCACACCAGGCCTGGAGCCCTATGCTCCATCCTGGAGGCGCGCCAGGCCTGGGGCCCTGTGCTCCATCACTGGCGGCGCGCCAGGCCTGGGGCCCTGTGCTCCATCACTGGCGGCGCACCAGGCCTGGGGTGTTCCCATCTGTTTCTTGCTTTGCACACCCTCTGCAATAGGACTCAGCCACGAAAAAGCTAGGAACCGAGAAGTCCAAGGACTGGTCAAGGGACCATAGCCCTTCCAGCACCTGCCCCTAAGTGGTGGTTCCCGTGCGTGACCCTCCTACTTTATAAACAAGGCAATGAACCCTAAGAGCCTCTGCGAAAAACAGGGTCCCGTTGCGCTCACAGTGGCGACTCTGTTGGGGACTTTCTAGTGATTTACACCTTAAATCACACAAGAGAGCAAAACTCTAAATTAGCCATTAATCTACACTTTTCTGTTGTATGTCATTTCATGTATCATATTATGAATCTGCCATGCATTGCATGCCCTCGTTTAGGACGAGTGGCTTAGGAGTCCTTTTAGCCTAGGAACCCTCGAGATGGAACTCCTTACTCCTAATAGCTCAACTGCCTATAAGGAGCATAGGGGACAACCTCTCAACCAGCAATTTGGCCCTTTCATGCATCTCCATGATAGGCCTGGGTGTACTCTTTTGCCTATGGTATGTGCCGCAAAGCATTAGAGTAAACTCACATTGCTGTTTGCCACATTCGAACCTACAAAAACAGCCAAGACTATAGAGTCCCAATGTTTAGGCCAAACACATGCATTTTCATATTACGTGCCATTATGTGTTATGTTGTGTCATGACATTTTAGACGAACGTGTACAAATTGACCATAATTGACCAAAACAGTTTTGAAGCTGATACAAACAGAATTGACCAAAGGCAGATTTGTGTCATCAAAATGACACAAGTCATATCCTGTGCGCCAACACTGGTGGGGCACAATATGTTGTATTCCAAAACAGGCTCTAGTCACATTCTGCACTTGAATCAGTTTCACTTAAAAAAAATTTTGACCAAAAATGACTTTTTGTCAGAAATTGCCTGCAGCTGGTACTGACCAAACTCAGCCTAGGGGCCACCACTGGTGGCGCCCAGGCTGCCTGGGCATGAGCCTGGCTTGGGCGCCACCACTGATTGCGACCTGGTCAGCCTCTGGCTGGTTCTGGTCCAGTTCTGCACCTGTACCAGTTTTGACCATTTCGACCAAACAAAATTTTGGCCTGCGTGAAAAAAAAAATTCAAAAAAACTTCAAAAAAAATAAAAAAAATTTGTTCTGCGCCATCACTGTTGGCGCACAGACTAAGCTAGCCCAAATAAAAAAAAGTTTTGAGCAATTTCTGTTCTTTCTGCACCTGCATGAACTTTGACCTGTTTTCACAAAATTTTGCCAGATTTCAATTTTTTGCAAAACTAGATTTCTTTAGTGCTAAGGAAGCCGAAACAGTTTTCAGAAAATAAAGTGTTTCCCTACAAAAGTCTTAGATGTAAAAATTGACTTGATTTTCCAAGTTTCAAAATCTGCCAAGAGTTGTTAGCCAAATTTAGGATTTTCGCAAAACCAGATTTTTTATAGTGCTAAGGAAGCCAAAACTGTTTGGACAAACAACGTGTTTCCCTATAAAAGTCTTATATGCTTGAATTGACTTGTCACCCCAAGTCTTCTAAAAATGGTTAAACTTTTGTTTCCAAAGAGGTCAACTTTCATTTGTGTCTCAAAACGCAGAAATGCTCATATCACATGCGC
>CAAKMY010059526.1:0-11536 GCA_901111285.1 Corrigiola litoralis
TTGTTTTAGTATATTATATAGATAATTAGGGTTGTTCTAGATCCGGTCCAAACGGAAAAATGACCAAACCGAACTGATTCCATTTGGTCCGATCTCCGATTTCGATGAAATGAAATCCTAGTTATGAGCTATATGTTAATTCAAGAGGCATATATCTTTAATAAAATTTCCCTAATCATTGCCCCAGAGTTCTTTAATTGTTAATGGTTTTCCAAAATCGCCCCAGTTTGACTAAGGGAAACCTTGCCCCGTAGCATAGGGAATTGAAATGTTAAACCAACCCAAAATTAATGATGTCATCAATTTTGTTGCTTTTAATTGTTATACTATTGATACTCGTCAGCTACCACATGCTATTTTACACGTTGAATAAATTAATCTTCATCACCCATCACGCGAGTCAACATCACGCTTGCGACAAAGGGTTAGTTGAGTGAGTTAGCAACAAGAACCATGTAACCACAACGACTTCAATTTTTTTTCTACGTGGTGATTTATAACTGTTTTTTAAGATACGTTCTAAATTAATCGTTGGATATACTCATTAACCTTTAAGGCACGTACATCATAATAGTCGTATTTTCATTTATATGAAAAGATCTCAAGCAAGCAACATAGGTATCAAACAAATATTATCGCACGATTGTAAATTGGATGGTTTGAACTTAAAACATAAACATAAAACTTATTTAAACAACCATAATTTGGGATATTCAATATCCGTTCCATACCGAAAAATAGACTGGACATGACAGGATCCAGATCGGATCGTGTCGATCCAATCCGGTCTCTGAATCCGATGAAAGAAAATCCGGGTTATGTGCTATACTTTAGTTTGGGAGGCATATATCTTTCATAAAATTTCCCTTATAATTGCCCCAGAATTATTTTATTGTTTCTTGTTTTCGATAGTCACCCCAAAGTTTGACTTAGGGAAACCTTGCTCCTTAGCTTAAGGAATAGAAGTATTGAACCGGCCAAAAATTAAAGTTCTCATCGATTTTGTTGCTTTTAATTGTTACAGAATTGATACTCGTCAGCTAGCACATGCTAATTAACATGTTGAATAAAATAAGCTTCATCGCCCATCATTCAAGTCAATAACAGGCTTAGTTACTTAATGAGCAACAAGAACCATGTAACCACTACAACGACTTTAAGTTTTATATTTCTACGTGGTAATTTATAAATGTTATTTTTGATACCTTCATGGCTTGTACTCTTTAAGTTTTAAAAAAATAAAAAAATGAGGTTAGTTAATGTGGGAAATGAATTATTAAATGGGGAGAGATGTGATTTGTCCTGTGATGAGATTTGAGACTTTGTTTCTTGTCCCTTTGATGATGAGATTTGGCCAATTTCTAGTGTGGATTTTAATGGGAAACTTTTTTTATTTTTGGTCTAACGAGGAAATTGTTTTGTCTTTATCAGTATTTAGTGTCATCCATTTTTGTGTATTATTTTATTTCTTTCTTAGTTACAAGTTTACAACTTATAAGCGGACTTTACGTTCGTGGGCTGTTTGATTTTGATGGTGCTACGCTGAGGATGTATTAAAATAAACAACGTCTCACATGCCTGGCAGAGGAGAATTAAAGATCCGGTCTTAACCTGTCATGTCCGGTATGAAACGGATTAATAGGTCCGGTCCGATGTCGGTCTTCCTCAAACCGGTCCGGTCTCCAGATTTCATATTTCAAGAATTTCGGTCTCCGGTCAGGTTTGGTCCGATGTACAGTATCAATGTATAAATGTGTGTGTTTAGATGTATATCATTATTAGTTTGATTTAAAATCTACCTTAAATTATTTTATTGTTGAGAAAATGACTGAAATTTATGAATTGAGTTTGATTGCACCTTTAAAGAAACTTATGGGGTTGATTTGCTCCAGTTGAAAGTTAAGGGTTTTAAGTACACATGCTAATAGAGTCTAGGGGCCTATTTGCCACTTTCGAGGTGCATTTTGTCTACACAACTCCAAGTATGAATACTATACTGGATTTGTTTTTATAACTTTTCTAAAAATGATGAATTATAATTACTTTGTCATCCCTAATATATATATATGGTTTAATTTTATATTTAGGTAATTTATATATTTCACTTTTTTTTATATTTTTTTTAATTAGGGTGGCGCATAGTTTAAGCGCCATATCATTGTCCAGACATATATCCCAAATGAAAATTCCCCCTCATTAATTATTGTTGTACTACTAAAAGGCATTGAGTTGAGACTAATCGAACACCTTCTGTCCTTACCTCTTTACTTAAGCAACTGACCCGATCCGAAATTAACGATGTCAATAATTTTCTTATTTTAATTGTAATACTATCGATGCCGGTCAGCCACCACATGATGTTAAACAGGTCGAATAAAATAAGCTTTATCAACTCCTAAGAGAGCAGGCTAACGATCTTGAAAAGAGACACTTCGAATTCTTATGTTATTTCTTTAAAAAAAAAAACTAGCAGGCAGCAGCACATGCATGCATGCATGAGCAGCAAGATCTATATAACCAATACAACGACTTGATCGATCCTGCACACTTGAAAGCAAAGAAGAAATATAGATATATAAAACAAAAAAAATCAGAAAACTGCCTACATTCCATCAACTCCTAAGAGAGCAAGGTGTGCGAACAAAGAAATGGCTGGAGTGACAGAAAGTAAGGTAAATATAGTATGTGTGCCCTATCCAGTACAAGGCCATATAACACCTATGCTAAAACTAGCAAAACTTCTCCATTCCAAAGGTTTCTACATAACCTTTGTCAACATGGAATACAACCACCGCCGTCTACTGAAAGCAAGGGGTGCTGAATCTTTGAATGGAATCCCCTCGTTCCGATTTGAAGCAATCCCTGATGGGTTGGCACCAACGGATGATGATGCTTATAGTCCCCAAGTTTTGGCTTCCTTGGGGTACGCAGTACATACCTGCAAAGACTCCTTTGTAGAGCTCATCCGTAGGCTTAATGACCCAGCCTCGGGTTCGCCTCCAGTCACCCTCATCATCTCTGATTGCATCATCCCTTTTGCGTTTGAGGCTTCTCAGCAGCTCGGAGACTTACCCGTAGTTTTCTTTTGGCCTCTCGCTGCCTGTAGCTTTTTGGGGTTCGCCCAGTTTCGCACCCTTTTGGACAAGGGCATTGTGCCGTTTAAAGGTATGTGCTTCGGTTTACTCTCTAATTCAATTACGAGTATGTTGTCCTCGAGTATTACTTCACCTGTTTACGTTCCACACAGTAGTTAACTTTTTTATTTGGATCCTCGAGTCGTTTGTTAACGTTTTTTATTTTAACAAGCTTTTGGTATGTAATTTTTTCTCTCTTATCCTTTACTCTATTCAAAGACTTCTTAGTTTTTGTCATAAAGAAAACATTAACATCCCACTTAAACAGAAGAATAGCTAGATTGAAAATGATATATTTTAGGGGGAGAGGATTTTTATACTCCTTCAGTTAATTAATACTTTCTATGTGATATGAGTATTGAAAGCCATTATAACAAGGCTAAAAACGCTTTTTATAATGTAAATAAAAATCATTCCTTGGTTCCTCCTCTTATACGAGCACTGTAACTGTACGCACAAGATTACGTTGCCCTCATGCCCGTGCGCTCAGCACATACGCTAGTCATGCGTGTAACTTTAGACTAAGCAGTTATGAATTAGATATAGGGTGTGTTTTTGGTCGCCCCAAATATACTTGAGTCGTCCCAATCTATTCATTTTTTTCTTCAATACTCTTCTTCCTTCCTTGGCTCTCATCTCTCCTCGCTCATTTCTTTCTCCTCTCACCTCCAAAGGCGAAACCAAAGATTATGTATAAGGGAGGCTAAAACAAAACAACTGAATTTTGAGTTATGATATTTTTATTAAAAATAACTACTATCTCATAAAACTAATACTAAAAAACTTATGAAAAGCGCAAATAATTTTATTAATTCTTAAAAAACTGAGTTTATGATACTAAAACATATTAAAAACAACATAGACCGTGTTACTTTGCTAATATTCACTTATAATTTTGCCATATCCTACAAAACATTGAATTTTTAGACTTTAAAATCAAATAAAGTATTTCGTATTATATGCACATAATCAAATCCTAATGATTGAAGGAGTAAAGATAAAGAAAGTGTATGAAAGTTTTTTGAAGGAAGAAACGTGGGGTCTTACTGTAGAAAAACATTACACAATACACTCTTATGTGGGCGTGTGGGGTAATATGATGGTAAAATAAGTAGTTTTCGGAAAGCCTTTACTATAAATCAAGAATTTTGAGAAGTTGGTGGGGGCCAATGCTTTTGATTTCCCCCCCCCCCTTCTGGTTCCGCCATGTTCACCTCATTTTCTTACCTTACACTTCACTCCTTTTACCTAACTCAAACGACTAAAAGTTTGAATATGTAAAACTCACATAACTCTTTCATTAATCCACTCAACTACACATTTCATATATCATACTCAACTACATTTTACTTTTTTATCCTAATTAAACAACTTAAAATCTGAAAAAATAAATCACGTATAGCTCTTTTGTAAACATTCGTGGACAACTACAACAGATCTGCAATCAAGTAAACTTTTTTCTTCCAGAAATAGCAAACTGACATGTCGAAAATATGTCCAAGTCATGACATGGACGTGTTGAAAACGTGCCTGGTTTATGGCCACGGCTCATATGGGTCACGCATGAGCCATGGATTCGACGTGTTGAAACTTCTAGTCCATGGATCAAACATGGTTTCAACAAGTCCAAGCGATGACTCGGGTGGGCGTCAGTTTTTGGGTTGGGGTGAAGGTGAAGCAATTTTCTAGGTTTGTTGGGGGGGGGGGGTAGTGCTTCGTGCAGTTTATGGGTTCAGGGTGGGGATGTGTTTGATGTAAGTGTGTGTGCTGTGTTGTGTGAGGTTTTTTTTATTCATTGTTGTGTGAGTTTCAGATATGAGAGAGAGAGAGAGAGAGAGAGAGAGAATGTGTGGTAGAGTGGAGTGTAGTTTGGGAAACAACATCAAAAAACATGAAAATTTTGGGACGACATAAACAATTTTGGGGCGACAAAAAGACATCCATGTTAGATGTCTCTTTTTATTTGGAAAGAGGGGTGGCTCCTGTCCCCTGGAGCTTATGTATTATTTGTAAGATTATGTTCTTGTCTCTGTTCAGTAGTAAAAACTAAGTTAAATTTATTGCAGAATTCATGCCTTAAGGCCAAATACTCATCGGAATACTTTCTAGTTTTTGGTCCAGGGTAGTTCTCTTGTACGCCCTCGATGAACATCTCACTATTGCGTCTGTACAATCGTTGCTAGTTGATCCACCATCAGAAAGCTTTCCCTTCACACCTTGATTAGCTCCCTTTGTACCCACTTGTCTAGCCACTCCCTGCATTGGATGTACACTAGCATAATGCTCATCAATAATCATTTCTAAATGGATACTAATTTGGTACCACAAGCGTTGACGTAACTAGTAAAGCAAAAATAAAAGCTAGCATTATTACAATCATAATTAGGAAATAACAACATGAAAAAAAGAAAAGAATGGTTATTCAGTATTTGTTGATACAGCTTCTTATTTAGATATAAATTTTGTCATTTGTTTAAACATATTTGGTAATTTCGCTAAGAAATAGCTCGTTTGTCTATAGATTTTATCCTTTGTCTAAAAAGTTATTCATTTGACTAAAAGTTGCTTAATTGTCTTATGGATTGCTCATCTTGATATTACATCATTCTCATCTAATTATAGTGGGTACTCATTTGGTAGCTTTAATTTATACTATTGCTTCTTTTTGGTTGAAAAAGAGCTCATTAAGTCGCAAATAGAAATTAAGCTCTTAATCTCATGATTAGGATAAAGGAGCTCTAATCTCTTGAGTTAACATTTATTCTCAAACTTAGTAGCATTGTTATGATTAGGAAATGGCAACGTGAAAAATGGAAAAAGTCGGTGGTCACTAGACATCTACAAAGGACGTTATGTTGTCATTGGAGAACATAAAAAGTAGATAGATATGGCCTCAAATTTCAATCAACCGATTCCAAAAAAGAGAAAAATTGACCAAATAACCCTACCTACGTAATGAATATAATATTAATTAATATCAACTATCAACCTTCAATACAATTATGGAATAGAGCTTGTGGAATTACTACTCTTTAACCTTTTTTATTTTTTATTTTTTGTCTGAAATGTGCGATAAAATCACTGATAAGAATCGAACCCTCAACCTTGTGATTGGACATCTAAGGTATAACTACTTGAGCTAGTTCTTTTTAGGTCACTTTTATTTTTTCCTTTTTTAGTTTATGTGTTTTTTTAAATATTTTTCCATCTTTTTTTTCTCTTCTTTTTTTTTTTTTTTTTTTTGCTCTTCCTCCTTGATTCCCTTTTCACTGAAATATTTCATACTCTTTGCATATTCTGTCTCCACCCCCAACTCAAAAAACTAAAACTTTTTTCTCTCTTTTCATTCATCCCATATTTACTTGAAACATTCCCCACCTCCACAAAACCCTTATTCCAAACTCACACCACCAACCTCTTAGAGTATGTACAATCGATCACTCTTTGCTTCCCATTTTCTTTCTCTTATTCTAGAGAGATAAAATGGAGGGACTCTCTTTGACTACTATAGGGCAGTCTTTGATAGCCCTCTATTTACAAATTGCAAACCATATGCTCTCCATCTTCATAAAAATTGGGCCCCATCTATGCATACGTTTTCACATTTTAAAAGAGAACTTAATATTAAAAAAAAAATGAACTTAAATGGATAAGGGAGAAATAAGACCTGAGACCCTAAATGATGAGGTAGGAGGTGCTTTGGAGAGTCATATACTAGTGTAGGCAAATAGTGGTTGGTTGACCCTCCAATACTCTATCTCTTTGAAGGGTTAACTCTTTATATTTTCTATTATACTATTATAGGCAAAGAGTGAATTGATGGTTGCCTGATGAGGGTGGTCAATGATGGTAAGGTAAGATAAGGGGTGGATGGGAGTTGGGATTCTTTGTAAGTGATATGAAAACCTAAAAAATAAAATAGGGATAAATGTTAAAGGAATAGTAAAGATGCTAACTTGTTTATAGTTGTGTATATGTGTTATAAACTTGATAATATTTTTGCACATATTAGTAATTTGAATAATTTTATTTCATGAGTATTGTGAATGAAGTTAAGTGAACTATATTAAGACTTCATATCTTATGCCCTATTCCCACCAACTAACAAAAAACAATTACATTCTAGTTTTGATGAGAAGTTATAAGTTACTCATCATCTAAAAATCGATTCATGAGTCTTTACTACTCTTTTCTCACTATTGAGAAGGAACTAGTTTAATCTACATAAGACAAAAAGCGACATAATGTGGCTCAAAATGAGTGCGAGCTTGGGTCTAAGATTATCGATCTTGAATCCTTTGAACTTGAAAGTTATGAGTCGGCTGATACAAATTGATATTTCTCAAGCTCATGTTGAGAAAGGCCTAACGGTGAGATACTTGACTTGTCATCATCATGAACTCAGAGATATGATATTCTAAAACTCAAAGAAAGGACTTGAAATCGTGAATTAAAATGTTGTTTCTTAACTATTGAAACTTTTGTTACTTTTGAAAATTAAGGACAAATATTGAATACTTTATTACTTTTAAATAAGAAAATTGAGAGTTTTGACCAACTAGAGTATTACTATCGATCAATAGTAACCTGAATAAGTTGTTGAAAGTGACATCGCATAACGCAAAAATTAAGAGCAAAATGTGCGTGATAATTAACACAACAAGAATCACATATGGGAGGGACCAAGAATTACTTTGGTGTTGTCTAATAACGTTTTTTGTTTAGGCCGTCTTATAGTAAGATAATTGACACGAAACTTATTGAGATTGCAATTCATTTGTGTGCCATAATCTTATAGTTATTGTAGTTGTTTTCATTATCAACGTACTGGTTCAAAAAAAAATCACTTCAGGATTATTTTTCCTTATTGATCGTATGTATACTCTATAAAGACTTTTTATAATAAAAGAATTCTCATATAGGTGGTAATTCTCACTAAAGTTGAAATTTAGTTGGTTGTATTTCTGTCAACTTTTATTGTTTTGTCATACATGGTTAAAGTAGATTTGTTTCGGTTTGTGTCCTTTTGTAGATCCCAATTTTATGACGAATGGCTCCTTAGACATGCTAGTGGACTGGATTCCTAGCATGAGCGGATTAAGATTGAAAGACCTACCAGACACAATGAGAATTACGGACGGAAATGACCCGGGATTTCATGTGGTGATGAATTTTATTAGTAGGTCGTGCGGTTCTCCAATTATTTTCAACACATCCGAGGACTTCGAGCAAGATGTTCTAGAGGATATATCCACCCTAACAAGTGGTTCTATCTATGCAATTGGGCCTTTCAATTACCAACTAACTCATACAACAACAGACATCGACAAAGTTAGTTCCCTAGGGTCTAATTTATGGATGGAAGATTCAAAATGTCTTCAGTGGCTCGACACACAAAAACACGCATCTGTAATTTACGTTAGCTTTGGGAGCATCGCTACCATGACAAAAGAACAACTAGTTGAGTTTGCATGGGGGCTTGCAAATAGCGGTCATCCATTTCTATGGATAATTAGACCAGATATGGTTGCTGGCGACTTGTCTATCATGCCTTCAGACTTTCTTGATGAGGTTAAAGACCGAAGTATGCTAGCAAGTTGGTGTAATCAAGAAAAGGTACTTAGTCATTCATCTATTGACGCTTTTCTGACGCACTGTGGATGGAACTCTACACTTGACAGCATAATAAGTGGAGTCCCAATGATTTGTTGGCCATCTTTCGGAGATCAACAAACTAATTGTTGGTACTCATGCAATAAATGGGGTATAGGAGTGGAATTGAATAATGATGTTAAGAGAGATGAAGTTGAAAATCAAATCAAAGAGGTATTGAAAGGAGATGTGGGGAAACAAATGAAGAGAAAAGTAATGGACTTGAAGAGCTTAGCTGAGAAAACAACTAGTATTGGGTCATCATACTCAAGCTTTGACAAATTGGTGAACCAAGTGCTTCTTCCAATAAAACAAAAGTGTTGATCATACTCAAACTTGTGTAACAAACGCTCGACAAGTGGTTACAATAAGTTCAACTAGTTTTTGACCAGCTCCAATGCATGAAATTTTTAATGTGATCTGTATTACACCAATTATTTTAATTTCGTTTTCTGTAAACATTTTAAAGCATTGTCACAAACATGGAAAAAAGAGCAAACATAACCAAGTATGTTAGTTTGGTGACATTTTGAAATAAACGATAAACCATAGTGTTATCCATTAATATAAATGTTTAACCTAGTAGTGCTAGATATAGAGTCTTTTTTTTTATTTTTATTTTTTTCTTTAGTATTGGATGTTATATGACAATAATATCATGTATTGTAAAAGTCCTTTAATGTAATATTTATAAATTAAATAGTAAAAATTTGATAAAGGTGCAACCATAGCCAACCTTATCCTGGATTTGGAAGCTTCAATATGACTATCCTAATGTATGGAGTAACTGGATCAGGAGATATGTACTGAGGAGTGCTGATGTTTGGGATATTCAGAAGAAAAGTGACAGCTCGTGGTCTTGGAATTCTATATTGGCTGTTAGGGACTCTATAATTTGCTCAGGTGGTGATATTCATTCTGCTAAATCTCTTATGTAGGAGTGAACTTCTTCAGGCAGATTTAATGTCCAAGCAGCTTATGATTTTTTCAGGTCTGAAGCTCCTATTAGACCTTGGTCTTCTGTCTTGTGGGATTCAGCTGTTCTTCCCAGGCATTCGTTCATTGGAGTGTTAGCTTTATATAAAGTTATGCCTACAGTGGATAATTTGTGCAGGTTAGGCTTTATTCTTGTTAACAGATGTGTGCTTTGTTGCAAGAATGTTGAATTAGTGAGTCATCTATTTTTTGGTTGTGAATTCTCTCATCAAGCCAGGCTTCAAATTATGAGTTGGCAAGGAATTCGAAGAGGAGTCTTGAGACTGGCATGACTTAGATTGGCAGGTTAAGTGTAATAGGGGGAAGGTTTGGAACATTGATGGATTAGGTGTGCCTTGCTGACTTCTGTAGCTGAGATTTGGAGAGAAACAAATGCTAGGATTTGTACAAATTGTAGGAGATCTATTTCTCAGGTTATTCATCAGGTTAAATTCATTGTTAGTGTTAGGATGTTTACAGTAGATAATGGATGTTATGAGGAGCATGTCATTGATTGCTTGCTAGCTTAGCCCTTAGGGGTTTTACTTGTTGGATACTATCTTTTTGGAAATATATAGAAATTCTATCTTTTTCCAACAAAAAAAAAAAGTTGGCTATACCCAACAAAAATTGGCGATTTGTTCCTTCCTAATTCACAATACCTTTTTGTTATAAACTAGCTCTTGGACCCGAAGATGCTCTCGGTTTTGTAACTTTTTTTTAGAATGATTTCTAGTCACATTAATTTAAATATTTATATATTATTAAACATTTGACTATGGATGTACATGTTTGTCTGGGTATATGGTCTAGTATTCATTGTAGAAGAATGGATTTTTAAGTTAATAACAATAATTGTGTATAATATTACTTGTTTTATGTAATTCATAGCATTTAATACATTATAATGATAGGATTTAATGAATTTAATTTGTATATAGGCCTTAGGATGTCATATTGTCGGTGCCCTAATATTTTCGTATTACCTTTTTGATGCCCTGATGTGACTATATAATCCACGTTTGGTGGCCTCTGACTAACACTTTTAGCTTTTCCGTTAACATTTTGCTTATATCAGTTTTTTTAACCTTAAAATATATTCCAATTAATAATGTTTCCATTGACCCCCAAACTCAACCCAAAAAGAAACTCAGTCTCCATCTTCATAAGTCTACCACTCACCCCACCTCCACCCATGGCGCCACGGGCAGCCCCTGCCCCCACCCCACATCTACACCCACCAACCTCCCACCCAAACTCCATCTCTTCAAAACCCAAAACCACCCTACCCATCCCTTACACCCACCATCCCCCTTACCTAAAACCATCTCTCCACAACCCAAAAACCACGCACTCGACCACTCAAATGTACCTGCCCCCACTCCCTCCCCCAAATCCCATCTGTCCAAAATCGAAAACCACCCCTCAAACCCATACCACCACCCTATGTGCCCACCTCAAACCTCTTCCCCGAAACATTGTAGCACTTGTCCCTGAAAGCCTTATAATTTCCATTGACATGGAATGGGTCGCGGATGGCTGTAAAATCGTGGGGATCACCGGGAAAGTGCAAAGGTTGGCTGGAAATGGGCGGGGGTGGCCGAAAAAGTGTCGTGGTTGGATTGGATAGGACGGGGGTGGTTGGGATAGGGTCGGGGGTTGCTGGGATAGGTCACTAGTAGCTAAGGGGGGTCGAGGGTGGCTGGGGGGAGAAATTATTAGGTGGTCCAGGACCACCACCTGACATATAGTCCCAACCAATAGAAATATGTCAT
>CAAKMY010059558.1:0-27606 GCA_901111285.1 Corrigiola litoralis
ATCCCTGACTATTAGCAGAACCTCCTTGCATTTATCTGAAAAGATGCGCGCATTCCTCTCATTCCGAATGAAGTAAACACAAGCTATCAGGGCACATCTCCTGAGTCTTTTCCTCCAGCTAGAGCCCCTGTTGTATCTAGCCATCCAATGCAGCTCAGCAGTGAAGCTCCTCGCCTCTTTGCTAAAACCCAGCCATAATTTAATACCCTGCCAAACTGCATAAGCAAAAGGACATCTAAAAAAGAGATGTTTCACATTCTCAGCTGCCCTCTTGCATAAACAACACTGATTCACTATAGGAAGACCTCTGTGCTGCAGATTATCTATAGTGGCAAGGGACTTAAGGATGGTAAGGTAACCAATAAAGGAATGCCTTGGCCTGATACAGGGATCCCAAACAGACCTAGCCCAAGTGCACCTATTCCCAGAGTTCCTGAAAAACCCATAGACATCAGAAACTTTGAGCTTATCATTGCAGGACCATTTCTGAATTAGCATTGAGCATCATTGATTCCCCCAGCCATGGCAATCAATTCATCCCTTAAGCCTAAGACACCTCTCCAGCCAACAGTTGCTGCTGAATTTGCTTTAGCCTGCCAAATACTCTGACCTTCAGGAGATATTTACAAACCCAAGTAGACCAAATATCCTCCTGGCCAGTCTGCAACCTCCAAAGCCATTTCACCATTACAGCTTTATTCCAAGACAAGATTTCCTTTATGCCAACACCACCAAAACTCCTGTCATTACACATTGTATCCCATCTCATACAAATCATCCTTCTACTATAAGCCTTGTGACCCCAAAGAAAATCTCTGCATATTGCTGAAATTTTTTTTACAATCCCTTTTGGCAGAAATAATACAGCACACCAAAAGTTTGTGATTCCAAAGATTACTGAGTTTATAAGTTGCACTTTACCAGCATAGGAAAGGAAACTACAGGCCTAGTGCTGAACTTTAGACTTCAATTTGTTCAACAAACCAGCATACAGTTCAGAGGACAGTCTAAAAGAATTCAACATAACCACAAGATATCTAAAAGGCAGGTATCCCTCTGTGAATCCAGTCATACTAAGAATGTCAGCTTTAAGCAAAGAATTAACCCCACCAAAGTAGACACAAGTCTTCTGAGGATTAGCAACCAAGCCTGAATAAGCTGCAAAATCATCAAGGCTTCTTGCCATAGCTGCAATGGAAGGCATGTCACCCCTAGTAAAGATGAGCAAGTCATCTGCAAATACTAGGTGATTCAGATTAACCCCATCACATTTTGGATGAAAGGAAACCTGCTCAGTCCCTATATTGCTCCTGAGAAGTCTAGAGAGAGCCTCCATACAAACAACAAACAAATAGGGAGACAAGGGGTCCCCTTGTCTAAGACCCCTCCTTCCCTCAAAGTAACCCTCAATGCCTCCATTTATACTAATGGAAAATCTGGCAGAAGTAATACAACCCATAATAAGATCACATAATCTATTATCAAAGCCAAAAGTCAGTAAGATGTTGTGAAGGAAAGACCAATTTACTGAGTCAAAGGCTTTTCTAATGTCAACTTTAATGATAGCCCTAGGAGTGATATGCTTCCTCCCATAATGCTTGGCCAGCTCTTGAGCCAAACAAAGGTTATCAAAGATATTCCTACCCTGTATAAAAGCTGCCTGCTCCTTACCAATCACATCCGGCAAAACACTCTGTAATCTGTTAGAAAGCACTTTGCTAATAATTTTGTACAAGACATTGCAGCAGGCAATGGGCCTGAAATCCAGCACTGAGCTAGGAGTATCAACTTTAGGAATCAAGCTTAAAAAGGTAGAATTAACCTGTTTAAGCATTTTACCAGAGCAAAAATACTCCCTGACTGCAGCATACATATCCTTGCCAATAATGTGCTAAGTTTTCTTGAAAAAGAGGTAAGAAAAGCCATTAGGGCCAGGGGCTTTGATGTCATGGATAGAAAACACAGCATCCTTCACTTCCTTGTCAGTAACATGGGATAAAAGCGCAGCATTCTGAGTAGCAGAAATCTTTTTACCAGTAAAAGTGGTATCAACAAAAGAGGAGACTGGTTGATCAGTGCCCAAAAGAAACTTATAGTAATCTACAAAAGCATCAGCCACACCTTCTTTTGTTGAATGGACAACCCCCTGAGGGTCTCTAATTGATGTAATAAAGGATCTGCCCTTCCTCTCTTCTATTTTAGCAAAGAAATAGCTAGTGTTGTCATCAGATAACTGGACTTCAGTAACTTTTGCACGTTGATAAAGAGAACTCAGCTCAGCTCTCTTTAGCTTCTCAAAACAGTCATGAGCAGTTCTCTCCCTATCAATCATCACCTGACTCAGGGGATCATTATGGAGCTGCTGCTGACAAGAAGCCAAATGCAGCCTAGCAGAATCAACCCTTTTATCCAGACTAGAATAGTGCCTCCTACTAAGCTTTCTTAACTCAACTTTCAAAAGCTTCAATTTCTCCACTATTGTATAAAGAGTACACCCCCTAATATAAGTACTCCAGACTTGAGACACCATGGGCAAAAACTTAGAATCATCAGCCCAAAAATTACAGAATCTAAATGGGATAGCAGTAGTACTCCTGGGATTCAGCAAAGAAAGTAAAGCAGGAGAATGATCGGATAGTCCTGCAGGGAGGAACGAGGCATTGAAAGGCCACAAAGCCAGGAACCAATGAGAATTACCTAAGATTCTGTCCAACTTAGACCAGACAGCAGTGGCAGAATCCTGATGATTATACCAGGTGTAAGTCATGCCCTGAGCTGGAACATTAGCAAGACCAACACCAGCTACACAGCTTGCAAAATCTCCAATCTCAGACATATTAGGAGAGCAGTGGCTAATCCGCTCTGAAATGTCCAAAACAACATTAAAATCCCCCAAGCAGAGCCAGGAGAAAGACAATGTTGAGCATTATTCACAAGAAAAGACCATAAGCTATTCCTAGCAAAACCATCATTAAAAGCATAAATAAAGGTAACAAGAAAAGAGATCCCCAACACTTTGCTAGTGATAGAGCAATGGACAAATTGTGATCCAACATCTATCACCTGAAGGTCCACAATAGACTCCTTCCACAAAACCCAAACTCTCCCATTACTATGGCAATCATAGTTAAAAACACCATTAAAGCCTCGAAAACTCTTAGCAAGAATGCCCTGAGCTTTATGCTTTTTAATTTTGGTTTCCAACAAACCAACTACATCAACTTTATTACTCCTAAGAAACTGACAAACTTCATGTTGCTTTAGGGGTTTGTTCATACCCCTAATATTCCAGGACATAATATTCATTGAATATTGGGTGGGGGTGGAATACCAATCCCAAAATCCACATTCGGTAAACTCAACACTTCAACATTAGATGGCAAATCATCTGGAATATCACCCAAACTGCCAAAAGGATTCCCAACAGGAGTAGCAGCAAACTTCCCTGTATGGAGCAACTTCATCTTACTGGATGAGGAGGAAACCTTAACAAACCCCTCTAGCTCAGGGTTAGCTTCATGCTCCTTATGCTGATCCTGGTCCATCAAATCAGGTGTAACAGGCCCATGACCAGGAGAGAAAACCAGAACTTGCGGCTCATCTGTCCGAGCAGGGACAAAAGGGACACTCTGGTCCTTCTTTTCCACTCTCTCAACATGCTTCTCTGCAACCAGTTCCTCTGTCAACCCGTCTACCAGAGTTTCCTTCTTATCATCAGATTTCTTCCCCTTATTTGCCTTCTTACAACCTTTAAGGTCATGCCCAAGCCTTTTGCAATGCTGACAAAAGTATGGCACCCATTCATAGTGAACTTCTTGAGATATGAAACCAGAAAAGGGTGAGTTATAATGGATACACTTCACCAATTCCTTAGACACATCAACCTCCACCATAACTCTGGCATAAGACAATCTCTCCTTGGATGTGGTAACTGTGTCAGCAAACATTGGCTTACCAACTTTACTAACAAGTTTACTCAGAGCCAATTCAGACCACAGATAGGGTTCCAACTGGGGAAGCTGAATCCATACAGGCACTTGGGTGATTTCCTCCAAATCCTCCCCAACACTAGGGGACCAAGCCTTCAAAACCAAGAGGTTATTACCCACTTTCCAAGGACCCCCTTTCATGACCTCGTTCATATCTTCCTCACTAGAAAACCGAAAGAAGTACCAGCCCTTTTTGTAGTAAAGAACATGAGTTTATCAACACGTTTCCATTCCTTCCCAACAAAATTCTTCAACGTTGCCAGGGTGGTTTTAGAGTTAAGGACACATCCAACTAACTTGAACTTCCAAAAATCAAGTTCCTCCTGGATATCTTCTAGACAAATGTCAACCACTTCTGCTTTAGCACAATTCTCAAAATAGTCAAGGCTCATTCCCTTTGACAGAGGTTTCTCACGAACCTTGTCTGCCCAGTTTTTAGGCTAGCAGTGATCAGAGGTATAGCGCTAGCAGCAACATCACTAGAGCTAGTAGCCTTAGCTACCAACTCAACATCAGAGATTCCCACTACAGGAGAAGACAGATCCTTACCCTGGGGAGAAGTCAGGAGAGATTTGGGCAGAAATTCACCCAAAATAGCATGTTGAGGAGAAGTGGGTTTAATCATCTGGGTATCGTCAGAAACCTTCGTTACCTGACCATCAGCTTCCAAAGAACTATAATTGGATTCACCACTAGCAGGAGGAGTAAAAGTGACGCTAAAAGCTAGGAAAGGGAGAGAGAGTAGGGCCTACTCATTTCCTAGTTGGAAGATTATGTTAATTTGGAAGGCCATACGACTAAGTCTCACCACTTATTAATGTTCATGAGCAACTCGTTTAATTATGCTCATGAACAAGCTCGTTTATTAAAAATATCTTTCAAACCTAAACTTCACTAATTATTTTATATATTTGAAAAATATTACATTGCAAATTTCTTACCTTAAATACAAGCTTATAATAAGAAAGTTGTCTTTGAACATAAATTGTGATTTTTTAGGTGTAAATGAAGATTGATTCAATATGACATTCTTGAATTTGTCCAAATTTTTTTTCTTGGCTATTTGTCGTTGTATAAAATTCAATAGCACTAGTTTTTAAACAACATCACAATGATAAATGTTGAATGGTATATGGGTGTTGGGATTATAATGTTTTAGTATTATTTTATATAAGCTCGACTTGATTATAAAACTTGTGTAAAGCTCTTTTTGAGTATAGCTCGATTAATGAATGAACAAAGCTCGAACACGATAAATAATAAATAAACCAAGCTTGAACATATATTTAAGCTCGACCTAAAACTCGAGATCGAAATGGAACTTTATTTAGTTAAATAAACATGATCATGAACATGCCACTACTCGATCAAGCTCGACTCATTAATTTACACTATTACACCCCTAATTACACCACGACGATAACACACGCAAGCAGAAAAATGTAACGACAAGAAAAGACCAAACGAGTTGCAATATCTCTTAGGTTTCGTGAGGACCGTGGCACCGTCTAGGAGTAGTGCTAAATCAATAACTGATATTGATCTACAATGATCAATATCACTCCCTAAACTTGTCCTTATTCCCTTGTCTGCCTGCACAACCACCCCTCTCTCCCTCCTCTGCACAACCACTCTCCCCCGGCCCCCACCCTTACATCTGATCCGACCAGCCCCCCACCCATACTCGCCAAATCCGAGACGGGGCGCTAATACTTCATAACCGCTCTGTTTATGAAAGTCTTTTACCAAAACCGTACCGAAACCATTGCGGTTTTTACATTGACATAGTAAAACCGCTCCACTTACATATAGATAAAACCGCTTTGCTCCGTTTATGACCCGTTTAAAGTATCTTTTCATACTATATTTTATAATGCCAAACTATTAACCAACAATAAGAAGTATAAGGAGGCGCCAATTGTGCACTCAAGTATTCCATATACTTAGAATTTAAGAGTTCAAAAAAAAACTAAATGATCTAGTAGTCTCAACCCACAAGTCCACTACAATATGTTTTATTTAGTGTAGTCATATAGTATATTAACAAAAGAAAGAACTAGTAATTTTTTTGCTTCTAATGTTGTAACGGCCCGACTTCTATTCAATTAATTAAGCATAAAATAGCAGCGGAAATTCCTATCATAGTCGGGACGTCACTTTGGTGCATCTTTAAACTAGGTGACAAATTTAAATTCTACTTAAAACTTTAGAATTATTAAACTGGAGATTTATTCATATGATAAGTTAACTAAAGTTATTATTACAACACTTAAGTCTTGAAATTAACATAAAACCAAATTATTTATCTAAAAATTTTATGTCTTTAAACTCCTCACATCTATGCGTTCCCTTCGTCCCTATCGGTACCTAAAAACATTAAAACAAAACAATGAGACGGAGCTCAGTAACAACTACCCTAACAGCGTAAATATAACTTGTAGGAATTTATTTTATTTGCAAAACAGAGAGAGGGAACATAAAAACATCGTTAGTAAATTATGTCTTATTTTGCTTATTTGTACATCTTATTGTTACGTTACTTTTAATATTTTACGGTCTCTGACATCCATCATCATCATTGGGTATAAAAATCCTATCATAAAGCATCATCGGGTATAAAAACCCATCATAAGGTACGTGCACGTCCATCATCATATAACATTTCATTCATCATCATATCATAGAGGCATTCGAAACATAGGTCCATTGATATACCGTCAGGAGACCACATCTTTCACTTTTCTTTATCATGTTTCATACCTTTTTCATAGTCCTTGGTTCCATATCCATATGGTTCAAGTTCGAGAGTATTATTAACATTTCTTTAAAATAACGATATTTTATTAAAGTGTAATTTAATTAATAAAATGCATTAAATAAATAATAATTATCCCACAATCCATAAAGTCATCATCTGTAGAATAGCTCAAAGTATCTTCAATATTAGAGATAAAAGGAAGAAAATAATAGAGAGAAACTATGTAGATGATGTTGATTTATTACTGAACAACATAAAGTGACAGTTATTACCAGCTTAACCTTTTATAGTAAGGCTAAGATATTTATTACATAACTAAAGTTTGTTACAGCCTTGTAACAGAATTATAACAACTTTGATGACTCAGCAACCCTTGTAACAGAATTGCCACGTTAGCTTTATTGTGGCAGTTGCTTGCTTGTTCAGCTTGATAGTGATGACTCAGCTCTACAGTCCCCCCTCAAGCTGAATTAGCTGAAATCTCTGATCTTGTCTCTTGAGGATGAGTTGAAAGGAATTGAAGACCAAGTTTTTCAGAGAGAAAACGATGTTGTTGTTCACCTAAGGCTTTTGTCATTAGATCTGCCAATTGCACACCTGTTCTGATGTGATGAGGAACAAGGAACCCTTCCTCAAACCTGTCTCGTACATAATGACAGTCTACCTTGAGGTGCTTGGTCTTTTCGTGGAAAACAGGATTTTCAGTGATGTGCTGTGCTGCCCTGTTATCACAGGATAGAGGAATGGGGAGTGATACTTGGACATTCAAGTCCTGCAGCAGTCTTTCTAACCATACCATTTCACTGGCTGTATATGACATTGCTCTGTACTCGGATTCAGCAGTGCTCTTAGATGTTGTTTTCTGTTTCTTGGTTTTCCAGGATATGAGGGAACTGCCTAGGAAAACGCAATAACCTGAAAGTGATCTGCAACTGAACTGACAGGAGCCCCAGTCAACATCACTAAAAGCTCTCAGAGTGAGGTTACTGTTTGTTGGATAAAAAAGGCCAACATTTATTGTTCCCTTGAGAAATCTAAGCACATGGATTGCAGCCTGCATATGTGGAGTCCGAGGTTGTTCTAAGAATTGACTCAAGTGCTGGACTGAATAGGACAGATCAGGTCTTGTGAGATTTAGGTATAATAGTCTCCCAATGAGCCTCCCGTAGGTTTCTGGATCAGGCATGATGTCACCTATATCCTTTGAAAGCTTCAAACCTGTAGGTAAGGGAATAGGAGAGCTCTTGCAGTTGAGCATGCTGCAATCTTGTAGTATGTCAGAAATGTATTTCCTCTGGTTGAGGATAATCCCAGCAGTAGATCTAGCAACTTCAAGGCCAAGAAAATATCTCATCAAGCCTAAATCTTTGATGGTAAAAGCAGTGTCAAGAGCATGTTTAACTGCAGTAATGTTGTTTGAATCATTGCCACAGAGGAGCAAGTCATCTACGTACACCAAAGCAATGGTGAAAGAGCCTGAAACACTCCTAACAAAGAGTGAATAATCTTGTTTGGATTGCTTGAAGTCAAGAGACAAAAGTGCCTTAGTCAGTTCAATGGTCCATTGCCTAGAGGCTTGTTTCAACCCATACAAAGATCTCTTGAGTTTGCACACCTGATTAGGCAAGGCCTTTGCATAACCAGCAGGGGGAGTCATGTATACCTCTTCCTCAAGAAATCCATGGAGAAAGGCATTATTAATGTCTAATTGGTGAAGGGGCCAACCTTTAGCAGAGGCAAGTGCTATGACTACTCTCACAGTAGTAAACTTAGCTACAGGGGAAAAGGTGTATTTGTAATCTTTCCCTTTCACTTGATTGAAGCCCTTAGCACATAATCTTGCCTTGAACCTTTCAATGGAACCATCAGCTTTAAACTTTATTTTGAAAACCCATTTGGATCCAATGGCTTTCTTTCCAGCTGGAAGTGTAGTTAAATCCCAAGTTCTGTTCTCCTCAAGGGCAGTAATTTCTTTGTTCATGGCCTCAATCCACTGAGGATTGTCCTTAGCCTGATCATAAGTGTCAGGTTCATGAATTTGAATTATGTTGGCTATAAAGGCTGTATAATCAGGGTCAAAACCTTGTAAATCAGCAAGGATGGTAGTAAAGAAAGAGTGAGATAAATCAGATTGTGATGGAGTGGCTGGAGTTGTAATGAGTGGAGTGACATAAGCTTGTAAGTGAGCAGGTGCTTTCTTGATTCTAGTGGATTGTCTTGTAATAGGAGTATTAGAAATGATGGTAGGATCATGAGAAGGTGTATGATCAATCAATTCAGAATCAGCATGGTGTGCTGGATCAGAATTAGAAGAATCATGAGAGGCCATATCAGACTGATCAGAATGAACAGGGAAAACATTTTGAGAAGAATGGGAGTCAGAGATAATCTGTGGAGAAGAAGAATGAGAATGAATAGAGGATGTAGAGGAATGAGTATGAATAGAGCTAGAATGAGGATGGAGATTTAAGGGAGAGTCATCAACAGTAGGTTGGTCTTGTGTGAAAAAGGGTGGAGATGAAAGTATAGGAGTATCAGAATTGTGTTTAAAAGGGAGTATGTGTTCTTGAAAGATTACATCTCTGTCAACAAAAACTTTGTGTGCTGTCAGATCATAGAGTTTAAAGCCTTTAATGCCATTAGGATAGCCAAGAAAGATGCACTTCCTAGCCTGAAGTCCAAACTTGTCTTTGATCTTGTTTCCATTAGAAGCATAACAAAGGGAGCCAATAACTCGGAGATCTGAATAGGAAGGTGTAGTGCCAAACAGGACTTCATGAGGTGATTTGCCTTGTAATATGTCTGAGGGTAACCTGTTTATAATATAGGTAGCTGCAAGGACACAATCATTCCAGAATTTGAGTGGCAGATTAGCATGAATCTTGAGTGCTCTAGCAGTTTCAATCAAGTGCCTGTGCTTCCTCTTTACTCTACCATTTTGCTGAGGTTTACCAACAACAGCTGATGTAAGATACCTTTACTGTGGAAAAGAGTAGAACAGGTCTGCTGCACAAACTCAGTGCCATGATCACTGCGGATGGCAATAACTCTGGAATTGAATTGAGTCTCAATCTGATTGAGCAACATGGAGATCGTACTAGGGACCTATGTCTTATTATTCAACAAGAAAACCCAAGTAGATCTAGAAAAGTCATCTAGGACAGTGAGAAAGAATCTGGCTCCAGATAAACAGGGTGATTTATATGGACCCCAAAGATCAAGGTGAAGCAGTTCAAAACATTTAGAAGCAATAGTAGAACTTTTATGAAAAGGCAAGTTGTGGTGTTTAGCAAAAATGCAAGTCTCACAAAAGTAACTGTTTATTTGCTTACAAGGAAAGATTTGTTTCATTTTTCCTAAACTAGTATGACCTAGTCTAGCATGAAACAAATGAACATCACAAGATGTTTTATTGAAAGTATGTACAGGAGGTGCTATAACAGCAGTATTATTAGAAGAGTGAACAGAGAAAGCTGAAACTGGAACAAAAAGCTTGTAAAGACCAGCAAGTCTTTTGGCAGTAGCTAATGTCTCCTTAGTTGAAAGGTCCTGAAAGAGACATTCATGAGTATTTAACTGAATATAGTAGGTATGAGAATCAAGCAATTTACCAACAGAGAGTAAATTGTATTGAAAGTCAGGAACAATGAGAACATTTTTGAGGAGAATTTTAGGTGAAATAAAAAAATTGCCAAATTCAGAAACAGTCTTTAATGAACCATCAGGAAGAGTGACTAGAGCTGGTTTAGGCATCTTTCTTATATTGTGTAATATAGATATATTAGCTGTCATGTGGTCAGATGCACCTGTGTCAACAATCCACACAGAACAAGAGCTAGTAAAGTTGGAAAAACTGGATGGAGGTGTAAGTGCAGTACCTGCATATTGTATGGAAGGAGAGGTGATATCAGCAAGGTGACTAGAAGAAGAAAATCCTTGCTTGTCAGACATTAATTTCATGACCTCCTGCATCACTGTAGATACTAGACCATTCACAAGGCCTGGATCAACAGTGGAAGAACTGGAACCGATCTCAGCATGTGAGTTGTCAAAAGGTGATTCCAGGAGCTCTGCATCAGTAGCATGTGCATTATGAGCAATGAATCTGGTAGGGGGCTGATGAGTAGGCTTGTAAGCTGTTGCAGAGGAGTATTGAGAGCCTGAGTGTTGTGAAACTGGTTGCTTTCCCTTATTAATGTACCAATCAGGGAATCCGTGCTTTTGGAAACAAGAGTCTTCCAGGTGTCCTTTAGAGCGACAATGTTTGCAGAATCTGTCAAATTTATCATATCTCTGCCTTTTGTTATCTCGAAAATCACGCCTAGGACCTGTATGTCTGGAAGCCACCAGAGCATTTGTTTCAGCCAGAACATCAACAGCATCTGTAACAAGTTTGTGTCGTTCAATCTTTTGGAGCAAGAAGAGTGCCTTATTCACAGGTGGCAAAGGATCCATGCATAAAATTGTCTCAGTCACACTGTCATAACTAGTGTTAAGTTTAAGTAAAAACTGAATCAAGCGCTGAGAAGACTCCCTATCAATCAGACGTTTAAGGAAAGAACAATTGCAATTCTTAAGAACTCCACATGAACAATCAGGAATTGGATCAAGCGAGTCAATGTCTTCCCAAGCACGCTTCAATTTCCCATAGTAATCAACAACAGAGGAATTATCTTGAGAAATATTTCCCAAATCCTTCCGGAGTTGAAACAGATGTGGTCCATTTGTTTGACCATAACGCTCACTGAGCTCAAGCCAAAGATGTCTAGCAGATTTCACATACTTAAGACCTTCAGCTATAGATTTCTCAACAGAGTTTAAGAGCCACATGCGAACAAGTAGATCACAACGCTGCCAGCGTTTATAGTTCTTATCAGGAGGTTCTGGCAAAATAAGAGTACCAGTAACAAATCCGTCCTTATTTTTGGACTCAAGAACCATAAGAATGTCTCGTTTCCAGTTAAGATAATTGTTTCCATCAAGAACTGAAGAAATCAATTGTAAATGAGGTTGATCAGCAGCATTCTGTGTGTTCTGAGTCGATTGTGCAGAATTATT
Source organism: Corrigiola litoralis (assembly GCA_901111285.1). Taxonomy (NCBI): domain Eukaryota; kingdom Viridiplantae; phylum Streptophyta; class Magnoliopsida; order Caryophyllales; family Caryophyllaceae; genus Corrigiola; species Corrigiola litoralis. The sequence goes on from CAAKMY010059558.1 coordinate 11,806, forward strand.
GGAACGCGTCATGATGATGATCACAGCAGATAAACGCAGCAAGATAAAGATGATCTGAGTGATAAAGCTCCAGAATAATCACCAACTCGCCAGAAAATAACGAATCTCCAGGAAGTAACAAATCTCCAGAAAAATAATCCAGCAACAGATCAAAAAATCCCCAGTAAAAGATGCGATAACAATTCTCCATAATAAAATTCCAAAAATCGCAAATAAGATCAACGATTGTTGAAATAACACCAGGAATTGATGTAAGAATATCATCGTTAAGCAAAACAATCATTATCATAATTATATAAACTCATTTGGAGGTGATTGTGGGTGTTAGCGATATATGTTACCTTATTTTGGCAATTAGTGACAAAACAATTTGAATAAAACTTCGCTAAAGTGGCAGTCCAACAGGGCGACTTTGGGGTGGTTTTAATCACGTCTCGGGGCGTCTTTGGAGGTGAACCGTATATGGTACTTGAAGATTGCAGTGAGGAGAGTTGTAAGAAAGTGTTCGTTGGTGGTGGTGATGGTTGTGGAGCCCACCACAGAGGCGGCAAAGTGGGTGGCCAAAACAACAAATTTGTTAACTTTAAAAATGGTGGTTTGAGCGTATAACTTTAAGCTAAAAGTTTGGGCATCTTGAGCTAGTGTTCGGGGCAACCTTTATGTTGTACTTGAAGAGTGCTATTTGGGGAGTTGATTCAAGGTGGTGGTTAGTGGTGGTGGTCGTCGGTGGTGCCGCCACAAGGATACCGAGTTGGGTGGTTCATTTGTATAAATTGAAAGTTTATGGTCGATTTTGATATCCTTACTTTATGTATATCCTTAATTTGTTTATATGATGGTGTTCATTGGTTTAAGGGCTCTTTAATGGTGGTATTTATGTTAAGTTTCGTGGTGGTCGGAGTGGTGGTGGAGAGGAGAGAGAAAGTGACGAAAATGAGAAAAATGGGTTCAAGACATGTGCTTTCAAGGTTGTTCTTGTGGGTGAGTCTTCAATGGACGTATTCAAGGCAATTTATAGAGGAAATGGTGAGAAGTTTGGCCGTTTTCGTGCACCACTTGTGTCACTATAAGAGGACCAAATTTTTCTTCCTCAAATTGATGAACAAGTGTCTTTTACTTTGCTTAATCATCAAAAATTCGATTGCCAAGTGTTTGTAGAGATGTTGTGAGCTTAACATGTGTTGAAGTAAAGTTGGATAGGTGTTGAAATGTGGAGAAGCCATGGGAGCAAAGCAAAGACCTCAGGGTGACATAAAAAAGTCGGCAAAACACAGGGATAATATAAGAAAAACGTAAAAGCTCAGGGTGATAAAAGGAAATATGATTGAACAACACTCCACATTTTCTCTTGTGAAATGACCGTTGTGTCCTTTTATGATCACTGTTGATCAATATCTGTTACTGATTGAACAGCACTCCACATTCTAGTACTACAAGTAAGCTGCTCCGAACCTAGACTCCACCCTTTAATTACTTATGGGTCCGACTCAACAACTGGGCGACTAATAAGGGGCCCAACAGTTGAAATTCTTTTTGCTTTTCTCGAGACATGTCACAGTCTCTCTGATTCTGCACGTCAGATAACGGTATTTGTTGCAAGTTTTTTGGTAGAAATCATTACAGAGCAATAAAGAATTAACAAGATGAGATCACTTCTTTTTACCAACATTTTCAATTCTTTTCTCGATCAACTCCTCATGGTGGTTACTGTTCGAAAAACAACAAAAAGAAGCATATGAGACCAGGAGTAGCGACAAAGTAAGCCGATAACCATATGACAAAATGATTTTGATCAAGATTTTGTGAATATTTGGTGCTGCGCTATATGCAGCGGATGATCATGTGTTTTGTCAGGACGTTCGTGATTGGTTGAGCCATTTGGATGTTTTCTGTATAGAGGAAGTCCTTAGTTTAACAGAACTTAGTATTAATACGGGAAGATCGTATAAAATCCTCAAATCTCTGACAAATATAAGGAGGCAGTTAATCTAATGAGTGCCCATGAATCCATGATAAGCAGGTTATCAAACGCCAGGAAGAGAAGAGGGGATGCATTTGACCTCCTTCATATTAGAACACACGTGGGTCCGAAAGAGATATGGGGTTGTCTCATTTGTTAATGTTGACCAATTAATGATTTGTACACTTGACTGACCATAAGCTAATTCCATTCTATAACATTAACTTTTAGTCACTTAGTACCACATGCAAGGTTCGGTACCTTTTTAAAACCGTATCGATATTACGGAGTCTTGATATATGACTAATCAGGGCCTTTATGTATGAAACTAGGTGTGCGTAAAATAGTAATATCGTATTGCAAGTTTGCAACATACCAATGGAATAGTGGAATGTCAAATTAAATGTGCATGAATCTACAAAGAAAATCTACAAAAACAACGGCATCTTACATCTATTTTGTTGTTCTAGGTGTTTAGAAAGACTGATGCATTGCATGGAAGGTTAATCTAGCAATCCAGACCCCTACAGTAGAATAGATTTTGTTCATGACTTTGTCATGTAGATACACAGTTGGGATACTTCCAGTTTTCCATTTATTCATTTGGACCACTAAAATTGGATGTTATTGCTGGAAAGAGACGAATTCAATCTTAAAATAATGAAGTTTGACATATACTGATTGTTAACATTAGATCATACTTTTATAGTTTTATTACTTGGGAAATATGAATAACGTTATTTATATTTATCGAGTCCTTGTACACTAACATCTTTTCGGTTTTCATTTTGTTGACATCAGAACATACTTTTTATCTCTTGGGAGATAAAAATTATTTTACCAGCTCGTCAATGTTTGCGTCCTGTTGTCTTTTCTTATTTCTAACCCATACCCCAGGGTATTTTTTTGCCTACACATGCATCGCAGTTCTAGAAAGAATAATGACAACTATTCTGATTGACGTTTGTAATGAAATTATCTTTGCATTCATTATATCCTTAATTTCAGTGCTGAAGTTTTCTAGCCAGATACAAGTAATGGTTATTGCTTAGAGATCTGGAGTTGAGGAGTAGCCAACTTGTTTGCACGAAACAATTTATAAGCATTACTTTATAATGTATATGATATACAGATTCATGTACAGCAGTCTGAGGGAAGCTATGGTCACTATTTATCGGAACCTTAGCTTGTCTTGACTTCGTAATTCATGTTGCATTGATCCCTGCAGCAAGTTGCCTGACTAATCAAATTAATTTTTCTGAGGCAGGGTATACAGTAGATAGGCGAGATCACAGCGGAAACTATTAAGAAAAGATAATAGTTAGACTATGATTTAGGCTGGTTATTATGAGAGAGTATCACAAGCCCATGCAAGATTATGCAGCAATATATTCTGACATTGACGCCGCCGCAGACCTTGATTTGAGTAGGTCCCTTAAATTTGGGATTGACAGGTGCCGAGAATCTAAAGGCTCCAAGATATAAGATCTTTGATTCTAGCTTGGCATTGAAATTATTTTTGTGAAATTAGATCACTAACCAATTTAAAAAAATTATGTTATTTTTTCATAAATAGATAAGCTTATATCTTATTATTTTCATAAATAGAAATATATCTTTGATGCACTAATCATTAAAAGTAAAATATATAAAAATGACAATAAGTTAGAGCATGGTTCAAGATGAATAATTAAATTAAAGAGCAAAAGTTAAGTAATTTCTTTTGATAAACTAGAGTCCTATAGCAAAAATTCAAACCAAAAATTATAAATAAACCCCTTAAAACTCAGGCTTTTTGAGATCGACCGCTCTACATGAGGCGTTCACGTCCCATGAAAATTATTAAGATTAACGAAGAATGTAAATCTAAATCCTAATTAATTAGCTTGATAGTGGTTCGTCAATCATCTTCTAGAGTTAAGTTTTTGCCCGGGGAGCATATTATGAATAAATTGCTATTTATATCATGTGCTTATGATTAGCTAGTGTATACATGTGACTACATGCAGCCTAATACGTTACTAAAAATCTACAAATTATTAAATGAGATGGTCTAGTTTAAATTTTAAATTAGACGTGGTTATTGTTGGGCTTATAGTGGTCACTGTCGGGCTTAAAAATGATCACTATTTATTAACCCTATGATAAAAGTAACCACTTTAAATCAAACAATGACCACTTTAAATTCTTTACACCTGTCTGATTTTGACTAAAAATTATACGGTCTCGTACAAGACAATATACTAATAATCATAGGATTAAACCACTTTTGTCAAAGAAAAACATAACTAAAACACAAGTAGCATACAATGTCATCAGAGCTAGCCAGATATGCGGTGTAGCTATGCATTAGGGCCTGTTCTACTCAACTTATTTTGAAAAATAATATAAGTTCAGAAACAATAAGAAAGGTTCAGAGAAAATAAGTAAAGTTTAGAAAAAAGCAAAAATAAGTAAAGTTCAGAAAATTGAGAAAAATAAGAAAAATTAAGTAAAATTAAGTTCAGAAAAATAAGTAAAAATAAGAAAAGTTCAAAAACAATAAGGAGAAATAAGAAAAATAAGGAGAGATAAGAGAAAATAAGTAAAAATAAGTTGAGTAAAACATGCCCTTACTTGGATGCATTAGCTACTTATATAAGTACCCATCAATTGACTAGCTTGGAGCACAAAAGCATTCTCTAGAGAGAGAAATGTTAGTGAGAGAAACTAAGAAAAACTTGCCCAAATGAAAACCCTTATGCTTACCCAGAAAAACTCATAGTCCCTTGCTAATTGCTCCCCACTGCAATACATCCTCATCCTGTACACCCCTGCATTAGTACTCAATCCTTTCTTATGAATATGACCTGCACACTAATTATTTGCTCTCTACATCGTTTCTTCCCCTACCCCTCCAACGAATGTCCCCTTGGACCCGATTGCTTCATACAAGTGAAGCTTGCTTGGCTATGGAGCTGCGACAGTAGCCGCATTCCCGACGATATGGATTGGGCTATCCCGATTAATCATGCCTTTGCCCGCCAATCGATGTTGCCGCCACCCAAACCCCCGAATGCTGCCCGTTTCAGTCACCGTTTTCGCTTTTTGGGCGGACCCTGCCTTTGTATTCGTCATCCTCACCGTCTTGCTGTTTGGGTGTGGTGGAATTTTCCTCCCCCAAGGACGCCCTTACTAGGCCGTAAGACTGATCGGAAGATGGATTTGAGCTACTTTGCTCATCGACCTCGATCGCGGCACACCCCTGACAGAACTCACGGTAGTGGGCTAATCCGCCACCGCCAGGGAGGCGGTCTCTCTTGTTTTAGCGGACTTCTCTGCTTTGACGGGCGACAACAATGGAGGTTCGCTACTGCCGACAATCCCTTTATTGGGCCACCCCACCAGGTAAGTATTTCAATCTTTATTTTGTTACTGGTCGAATTAAATCCCATTTCCCACATATGCCCTGAAGATATCTCTTTGATGTGGTTGTATGGGGGATTTGGTGGCATTTTAGTGACCCAGTTTACTGTCAAAGTGTACAAGACCTTTCTGGATGTTTTTGGATATAACCACTTGACAAGAGAATTGTTCTTACTTCTCATGCTTAATGCTTTATGGAACTCTTGGGTTAATTGTGTTGCTATGTGGTGGATCATACTCCTGTACAATCTTGTTCATTATGGAGGTATATGCCTACCTAAATATCATTTTGGATTATGTAAGAATAATGTTAAGATGAAACTTAGTGATTTAGAATTGAATGTTCCTTGGCCTTTTCACATCCTGCGGTTTCGCACAATTTGCCATGTAAACACTTGGTCGTCTATGGAGTTTGATTCTACAATTCTATGCAAGTTTATGGCCTGCTGTTTCTTTTACTCTACTATGTCTCTCTGTTTGAGTCTGTGCTTATGTTGGTGGTTGGGTGTGGCTTTGTCTTCTCCTCGCAATTTTTGGGTTTTTTTCGCCCCCCTTGAATGTTGGTTGTCAGGTCCTACTGTGTGGAACTTAATCTTCGCTAATAGGATGTTTTGTTTCACGTTTTACTTTTGGTCATCTTGGTGGTCTCATTTTCCCCCATCATCAGGACAAAAATGAAGTTTTAGTCTTGTTCTCCTTCGTTATGCTAAGTTTAATGTCTAGTGGTTATTTGAACTCATATCCGCTTCTTATTCTCATCGCACTATGTTCAATTTGGTTAGTAAGAGTCCTTATATTTAGGTCTCTGTGTTTTCTTACCCTCCTTTCTCCCCTTTTCAGTTTTTATTTTTGTTCTTCAATTGGAGGTCTCTCCTCTATGGGGGCTACTTATGGAATGAGGCTTGCCTCCTGGAATGCTGAGTTTGTCAGCCAGACTATTTTCAAAAATGATCCTTTTTTACTCGGTTGTCCTTTGTATTATCACATTCTCTTAGTTGTTGCTACATCTTCATCTTGTGTTCTGTTAACAGTTTGTTCATTGTCTTATCGAATGGGATTCAATCCCCTGAATGCTGACCCAGTCAGCTTGTTTACTCCATATACATTGTTCATAGCTTTGATATATTGCGCATTAACTGTTTGTTTCTTGTTTTATGGAATGGGACTTGGTCCCCTAAATGCCTTTTTAGGCCTGACTATTCTTTCGAGTTATTTTCCCAATGATCTTGACAGGTCTTTTGGATGGAGTGATACTTGGAAATGTTTGTTTCCTATGGGCTTTGAATGGGTTTTATACCCTTGTTTACTTTTAAATATCATTTTGTATCCATATGCAAAATATAGTCCTTGCAATGTTCCTTTCGATTTATTCTCGCAATCCTCACTTGAGTTAATTAGAGGTCATGACCCCTCAATAGTGACCATTTATCTCTCTAAAGAGGTAGTTTTGAACTATATTAGTTGCATGCATTTCCTAAAATTATTTTGTCATGAAGATGCTTAGTTGGAATATTCGTGGTATGAAGAAGCCCCAAGCGTTGGTTGAGCTTCATTTTTTGAAAGATAAATTCAAGCCTGATATTTTGTTTATCTTGGAAACTTTGGTCAATGTCGACAACACTAACCGCATTATAAGGCAGTTAGGTTTTGACAACTATGATTACAATTTACCAGTAAATCATTGTGGTGGAGTATGGGTATTATGGAACAATTTGAACTGTAATGCACAAGTTTTTCATAAAATTAACAGGATTATTTCTCTAAGAGTAAAAGATCTTAAAAAAGACTGTAATTTTGTTCTTTCTGGAGTTTACGCTCCGGCTCAAGATAGGGAAAAGGATGCATTCTGGGATGAACTTGCTATTACTAATTCTACTATAGATGATCCTTGGTGCATATTGGGAGATTTGAATGAACTAATCTCTCCTGATGAAAAACTAGGTGGTTCACCTTTTTGTCTAAATGCCACTCGTAGACTAAATAATTTTTGCCTTAATAGTAATTTTGAGACGTTGACTTCAAATGGAAACCCTTTTACATGGAAAGGAAAAGTGAATGATCAATTAATTTGGGAAAGATTAGATAGAGCCATTGGTAGACATGATTGGATCTCTTTATATCCTAATAGTTTAGTTACTCATGGATCTTTTTCTTGTTCAGATCATGCCCCAATTTGCTTGCAAATCTCCCCCGAAAACTTCCAAAAGAATCGATCTTTTAGATTCCAATCGCATTGGGCTACAAATAAAGAAACCTTTTCTATAGTAAAAAATGAATGGAAGAACGTATATCATGGCTCTCGAATGTTTAAGTTTACTAGACATCTGAAAAGTTTAAAATATGCTTTCAAAAATTGGAGTGGAAAAAATTATGGTCATTTTCATAGAAAATTAACAGAAAGCGCTCTTAAGATTCAGTACGCAGAATCTAAAATTATTACAAATAGCGCATCTCCTAATGATTTCAAAATGTATGATAGACTTCTGTTACAAAGAGAAAAATTGCTACTATATCAACAGAAATATTGGAGTATTTTTTCTAAAAAGAAATGGTTAGTGAATGGAGATAGGAACTCTTCCTATTTTCAAAAAGTCCACAATAATAGAAGAAAGAAATTAAAAATTTTTAAGATTAAAGACCCCTCTGGCATTTGGATCGATGACCCTCAACAAGTCAAAACTCATTTTCGCACATCCTTTGCCAAAAGATTCGCAAGTTCTACCTCTTGTTTGAACTTCCAAGCAAATTCCTTTGCTGATTCTTGCATTACCGATGAGGATAATAGGTGCCTACTTCAAATGGTATCCGATGAAGAGATAAAGTTTGCAGTATTTGAAATGAACCCAAATAAAGCTCCTGGACCTGATGGTTTTGGGGGGAATTTTTATCAAACTTATTGGAACATCATAGGACCAGATGTATGTCGTTCCATTCAAGCCTTTTTCCATAATGGTAGAATGTTAAAGGAAATCAATCATACCTTTATAGCCTTAATTCCGAAAATTGAAAATCCGGAAAATGCTAACCACTTTAGGCCAATAAGCCTTTGTAACTCTATGGCAAAAATTATCTCTAGAATTATGGTCAATCGTCTTAGACCTATTATTGAACGAGTTGTTTCTCCTTTTCAAAGCGCATTCGTCCCTGAACGAGTTATCCATGATAACATTCTGATTACTCATGAAATAGCTAATAGCTTCAAAAATAGTAGTAGCAAAAAGGGTTGGTTTGCTCTTAAACTAGATATGGAAAAAGCCTATAATAAAGTCGACTGGAATTTTCTTTTTAAATGTCTTGATGACATGGGTTTCGACCAAAGGTGGATTGGATGGGTAAGACAATGTATAACTACTGTTTCATATTCCCTTTTAATAAATAATGAACCGTTAGAGCCATTTTTGCCTTCTCGTGGTTTGAGACAAGGTGACCCTTTATCTCCGTATCTCTTTATTTTGTGTATGGATGTATTAGCTAAAAGATTATTTAAACTCTCTTTGGATCCGAAGTCAGGTATTGGGTTTAAATTAGCCTCAAATTCCCCAAAAATACCATGCCTTTTATTGCAGATGACAGTCTCTTATTTTGTAAGGCCTCCACTGAAGCAAGTATTAAACTGAAACAAATATTGGATAGTTTTTGCTTGGAATCCGGACAGAAGGTCAATTTTGAAAAATCTAGCATCCTTTTCTCTAAGAAAACTACTAATCAATCTAAGGTCCGTATAGCTGGACTTTTTAATATCCCTCAGACTAACCATATTGGTAAGTATTTAGCTTGTCCGATTATTGAAGGATCGACTAAAAAAGCTGATTTTATGAATTTAATGGTAAGAGCTGATAATCGTATGAATGCTTGGGCAGCTAACTCCCTTTCTAAAGCTGGGAGAACGGTCCTTATTCAAACTAATTTGGAATCGATGCCTGCTCATACTATGCAATGCTTTAACCTTCCCTCTTCGGTTTGTAATGAGCTAGATAAAACAAATAGAAATTTCTTTTGGAAAAAAAGTGCCAATACAAATGGAATGCCAATGATCGCATGGGACAAAGTATGTAGGCCGAAAATTCTTGGAGGGCTGGGCCTTAGAAAAACAAAGCCGGTTAACCAAGCCTATACTTGTAAATTGATTTGGAAGATTTTAAAGGAACCAAATAACTTATGGGTCAAGCTAGTCTCGAACAAATATCTTAAAAATGATTCTTTGTTTAATTCCGCATCGAAATGTGCTCACTCGGGAGTCTGGAAGAATATTCTTAGAACTAGAGATATTTTTAAAAGAGGAGTAGCTTGGAAACTTGGTAATGGAAGGAATATTAATTTTTGGACAGATAATTGGTGTGGGCACGAACTGATTATAGAGCGTATTAGCACTGTCCCGCGTGACTATAATCCTTATCTCAAAGTATACGATCTTATTACTCCGCAGAGAACGTGGAACTTTGTTAAAATCCGAGCTTTAGTCCCGTCTGATATTGTAAAAGATGTTATTAGTATTCCTATCCCTATTAACGAGTTTGAAGATGAACTTTGTTGCGGGTTGACAGGTAATGGCTTATTCTCCGTTAAATCTGCTACATGGTTAGCCCATGGGTTCCACCCTAATTTTTGTCAGAAATGGCCATTTTATTGGATATGGAAATTAGATATTAATCCGAAAATAAAGATTTTTCTTTGGCAAGCACTAAATAAAGGACTTCCGACAAGAACTTGCCTCGCTTATAGGGGTATTCCTATTGCAACAACTTGCCCTCTTTGCAATCAATTTGACGAGACGGATTTTTATTTGTTCTTTGAATGCTCTCATATCAAAAGGATCTGGGATATTGCTGTAGATTATGGGTGGAACATTTCTATTATTGGAGATAATAACTTTACAAATAGTTTGTTGCAAGCTAAGGCTAATTCTAACCCGAATAACCCAATTGATTTTGTCCAACTTGCTATGATTCTTTGGAGCATTTGGACGCATAGAAATAATAAATTATTTAGGAATATTGATTTTAATGAGTTTGGTATTTTCCACAAAGCTAATTTCTTTTATAAAGAATGGCAAGCTCGCTCAGAGCTAGATTCAAACATCCATCCTAATAACAATATTTCCTCCAACCTATCAACAATTCCACAGTCATTGCTCGTTAAATGGTCGGCCCCGGATATCAACTTCATCAAACTCAACTTCGACGGCTCCCGTAAAGGTGATCAAGCCACATCGGCTTTTATTATTAGAGATTACCTTGGCTCTTTCTTAGTGGCTGGAACCTCTCAGATTGGAGATACTTCTGCACTCATTGCTGAAGCCACAGCTCTTCGTAATGGGGTCCAACATGCTATTTCAATGGGCTTTTCAAAAATACACATTGAAGGGGACAATCTTATGGTTATTCAAGCTTTGAAAGGTCACTTCAATTGCCCTTGGAAGATTCATGCATTGATTGAGGATACCAGAAAATTCCTTAGTGATGTCGACTCGGTTACTATCTCCCACATCTTCAGAGAAGGAAACAGAGCAGCAGATTGGATGGCTAATTTAGGTCACTCTGTTAGTCATAGAGTTTTATGGCATTCTTCTTTTTCAGTTGAATTAGATAACATTTTGTATCAAGATAGGTTAGGGGTTTGTCTCGAGAGGAGACACTCCTAATCTTATGTAGCTCTTCTTACCTATTCTCAAAAAAAAAAAAAAAATAGCTACTTATATGATGACATCACACTAGTGATTAGGCGCACTAGTTAACATTTGCTCCCATTTTTGTTTTCTTGTACTATTTGTGTTTTATGTATTGTTTATATAAAAAAAAATATGAATCCACTACTGTTTATTATGTACAAGAAAACGTGAAAATGTATAAGAAAAATGATAAACATAAATGAGAAATTTGATGTGAAAGTACTTGTTCCTGGATATATGGTATACATTTTAATAGCATCACAACAACATATAACCTGAATACCTTTGTAAAACTCATATATAATTGGATTAAGAGATAGTCAGGTGTATGTAGCCTTTCCCCCCTATAATATTGTTACAAATAGATTGTGTCCAATAATAAACCTTGAGATAGATTCAATTAATTATCTCCTTCATTATAGTATAAGAGCAGAAAGTATATACGACCTTTTGATTTAATTAGTCCACTAGCTATATACCAAAACCAAAGAACTATGAATCTTTGACTACATGAAAAACACATAAACATGATATTGAGACATTGGTTACTTACAATGTTTACAAAATCTTTTGAAAATAACTTGATTTTGTTATATAAGTTGATGTTGAAACTAGAAGTTCGATTTTATTAGTAAATTGAGGTTTTTTTGGAAGCAATCAGTGAAGAATTGTATTAATGATGTAAAAACACAATCCACATGAATGCAACCAAATAAACATTAAGGGACAAACATACTAAGATAAGCTAAACGATACAAAAACTAGCTAGAGCATCTAAGACTAACAAGCCCTTTACATATTCAACAATTTGAGGAATTGTCTTATGATGTTCTAAAAATGTGATGATTTTTTTAGCTCATATCTTATAATGGAGTTGAGCAAATCAACACTTAAACTTATTTGATTTTCCTTTCCCACTTCCCTTTGATGCACCTTTTGACTCATTGAAGCTCCCCTGTGCTGATACCCCATTCAAGACAAACTATGACTCCAAGTGTCCTAAGAGAACCGGCCAGCAATCAAAGGACATACGGTCATTGTCCTACTTAGCTAGCCTATATTTATATATTGACCAAACATATGCTACATCCCTCCAAATTATCACATGTAAGCAAAACATTGATGACAACTTGGACATATATAAACTTGTCTTTGAAAGATTGAAGAGTCAAATGAAGTCTTCAATTCAGGGATGATTCTTCCCTTGTCCCTTAACAAATCATAATCACTAGAAATTTAAGCTTGCGAGATGAATACCAAGAGCCTAGCACAGTCTTGGCATGCTAATGCCCTTGCAATTTTTTTCATCTTTGACCTTTAGTATAATCGTAATAGTAGTTGAACTATCAAAAGAAGAAGTAGCAAATCAAATGGATCCATTCTTTAGAGCATAGCTAGCCAATAATCAACTTACACCACATGTTACTATGATCATACACTAGGTATGAAACCATTTTAGAGAATTATGGCTTTTTCCAACTTAATACTTACTTAATTCCCGAGCATTTTTCAATATATGGAGCACATAATGAACTCCATTATGTCGTAGTAATCTTCTCGCTATTCTCAACTATACCCTATAAAAAACGTTGTGCATAACTTGTGGATCTTCATAACGACCCCCATAGGAAGCAACAAACACCCACACCAGATGTTTTTTAAGCTAAAGATCACATAACTTATCAATTGTGCTTTTCCAACATAAGATAGAGTCTTTGCAACCTAATATGAAATATTTCGTAGTCGACCTAGATGAGAGAATAGTGCATTTCAATAGTAAGTCTACTAGAGTTTAGAGGTAGACATAGGTAATCGAATGTGAATGAACCTTGAGTGTATCCAGTAGGAGACAAAATGCTAGCCTTAGTAGTTGCTAAGAGAGCCCTTTATTATATATTGAAGTTTTCGCAAGACATGTTTGGAGACCAGAAAGTCTTGCAAAACTATCCACACAATCTAAAGTAACTTTAATATAAGTAGCAGTGCGTTTGGAAAACAATCATTAGATTATAATCAAAAATCACATGAGAAATCTGGAACTTCTTTTATTTTAGATGAAAATTTGAATTTGGTATAAAGAGGAGCCTAAATTTTCTAGACAATAGCTTAATATTGATAAGAATGAGGTAGGGTGAAATAAGGTCATTGCGCTTGAGGCCACACTTTCTAGCAAAATAACCATGTATAACACTATTGACATTCACATATAATATGATACTTGATAAAGAGAAAGAGATATACAGGATAAAAATCTCAAGTAGGCCAAATATCTAAGAGAATCAAGAAAAAATCTCCAACTAACAGCGTGAAAATCTTTCCTAATGTCAGCCTTAATCAAACATCGACGATTTTTTTTTTCATGGTATATTCCTTTACAAGCTCTAGGTAAGCATAAAATTATCAAAAAGTAGCCTATCAGTGACAAATACAGCTTGTTAGGCACCAATACGAATAGGTAACACCACTTCAAGGATGTTTGCTAAAATGTTGCTCACAATATTGTTAAAAAAAATACAAAAAGATATATGCCTAAACCCCGTCATATTTTAAGGGACTTATTTTCTTGGGGATCATAACAATGAGAGTAGAATTAGCATGTAAAAGCTGATCTGAAGGAAGAGAGGACAACCTTAATCAAAATCCTTGATTTAATGCCAAGTATGCATATAGAAACCAGTTGAAAATCCATCAATCTGAAGGATCTTATCAATGCCAATAGAGAAAGCATCTACCTTAATACCTTAATATCATCTAGGAGAAGGCCATACATAAGGGCATCAAGATCAAAAGGGAGCATAAGCTTCTCTCAACCCAAGCGATCAACATAATATTCAACAAAAGCATCAACGACTGTTGTGCCACAATAAAATGACCATTCAAACCAGATATAGTGCCAATAAGTTTCTAATTTTTCCTTTAGAAAAGAATAGAGTGAGAATAGTGAGTATTCTCATCGAAGTTCTTGCTTACCAATCTGTTTCACAAAGCTTAATTCAACATCTCTAAGGTGGATGTAAGTAAAATCTTTTCAAATTCCTAAGGATTGAAGCTCCGAGTTACAATGGTCATGCCCATTTACAATCCTCACGAGCCTTCTTAGCAACATAAATTCTTTTAAATACGACGTAATAATGAGCTTTTTGTCACTGCTTAAATCTTAACTTCACAGTTTTCAGCTTAGAAACAAACATAAACATAGGGGTGCCAAAAACAAGAGTTGACTAGGCACCCTGAACTGCAGAACTAAACTCGGGGTCAATAGACCAATAATTCGACTATCTAAAAAGGTAAGGTGCAACTGCAGTATCAACAAGCATAATCACTATACAAGGAGATTGATAAGAATTTCTTGTAGTAGGAAAATAAGAAGAGGACTCTTTGTAAGCATGTATGTAAGCATAACTGACTAAGGCCCAGTCCAACTTGGTCCATTCCATGTTAACTCCATCTTGTTTCTTTGTTCAGTTGCAAAAACACTATTGATATGACGAATCAATGATGCTAGAACTTCCTATTGCATACTCAAATTCCTTAATGTAATTTAAATGAGAGGAACAAGAACTAATCCTCTCATTCACATATAAGGTGATATTAAATTCACCTAAGACCTCGAAGTGGAGGACATAGCCTGACTAGTGCTTACCTAGAACTGTGAAAGAGGGCACATGTGCTCATTAAGGTTAGTTGCATGAACAAATGTAATATAACAGGACTCGCCAGAAAGAATAAGAGTGATTATAAGGTGCACATATTGAGCATGAGACTGAATGATCTCTTCGTTGATACTGTGACTTTTAGAGAATCCAAATTCTACCACAATAGTGTTTCTTATAGTTAAAAAGTTGTCAAAATATTTAATTCCTTATACTAGTTATCATTTGAATTTATCATCATTTAATCTCGAAATAGATTTTTGATATCTTTAATTATGGCTGCTAAAGAAAGTTAAAATCCTCATTGTGAACGGCGAATTTAGTGAGTAATATTCAACTATATGAATAATTTGCTATTGTAATTGAGAACTGCTTAGTGTTGAATCTTAATTTTTTTTAATGCTATTTGATTATATATGAGGAAATGATCGTTAATATTAGAAAGGCCTAATTAACGTTGGAAAAAGACTTTAGGTATAGTAATGCATTAATGAGCACTCACCTCAGGCAGGATCTTGACTATTGAAGTGGGCATAGGGAATTGAATATCATTTCTTTCTCATGTTAATATTAGTGGTTGAGATTTTTTTTGATTTGATAATTTTGTTTTAAGTAATTTGTTTTGTTTATGACCTCTACAATAATTAGACTTAGCACAACCATAAATAATCACTCCACGTGGATATCTCATAGCTCTTGATATACTAGTGCTTAATTCTCTACCTTCTTCGAGTTCGACCTATATTCATACTATATTATTTTGTACACTTGAGATGATAAAATTATATAACATGAGAGACTTGTATATTAAGACAAGGGAATTCTTATTTGGTCTATATTAGCCTCTTGTACGTACTACACGAAGGTATGGCCAATGTTAAAGCATTCTCTGATATGAATTCTGTAGGTTACTACCCACCCGACAAACCCCGATTTGTCGGGTTTTAATTACTTTAATTAAAAATACCCACAAGACCTTATAGATTGCATGCATGAATCAAAGCTACCAAAGCAATTAAATCACATTTAACTTACATTGGTTTGGGTGCTATCGATCACGATCCTCCAAGAATGCGATCAACGAGCTCGAATCTTCAAGTATAGAAGATCTCCTC
>CAAKMY010059569.1:0-12946 GCA_901111285.1 Corrigiola litoralis
TAATAGAAATCTTATGAATTTATTTATTATTTATTATCTCATAATAAATTAATTCACTGATAGTCGAATTCATAACTCGACACATCACATAAATAATAGCTAACTAATTAGCTTTTCTAATCGGGTATGAACACGTATCCATATATGTGTCATATAAATACGGAGTCGAGTCACCCTTTAGGTGTGACCGAGAGGGATCAGTTGATTACCGTCGTCTCACGACAATAAAATCAAAACCTTAACGGGCCAACCGTTATTGATTTACGTTAATCAATTGACTAATGATATAATCAATCCCGAGTTTATTCCAATTGAGATTTATTATGTAATCATAATTGTGGACGACACTTACTCCAACAGAAATATGCCTATATTCCTTTAAAGATGATGGATTATTCACTTTTGAAATTAAAGTGACAAAAGCAATATTAATTTCCTTAGGAAAATAACCCGTTTTTTCAAGAACAACATTTTACATACCTCTTCACCAATGACATATTATGTTGTTTTAAAGAACACTACATTATAACCATCAATATCAGGTGCCTCCCTTGAAAATGAGTATCAAACTCGAACTTGGTGATTGGTCTAATAAGACTCAATTGAAGCTCTCTATTGAGTTTAGGACCATATAGCCAAAAATCAGTAGAAATAGAACCCAACAAACCATGATAAAATCCATTACTTATTCTCTAATTTCCTTCTTAGTGATTAATTTCTGGCATGTTCTTTCATAAAGATGATGCATAGCCTTGAAACTGCCTTATTCCTACATCATAACATGGAAATAATTTGTATTGGCATCCTCATATTTAACCTATTTCACTCTAAACTTATATTTTGTTAAGCTCAACTCAAGCTCAACCTACTTATACAGATTCAGATCCTGCTTGACTAATAAGATCTTCATTAAATCTTTCACTTTCAAGCAAGTTATGAGTTTTGTATAACTGATCCCTAGCCGTTTCAATTCTATCAGAAATACTACCAAATTCCCTGATATTGAGATGTTTTAGATCTACTTTGGGTCTTAAATTTTTCTGTATTACATAGCCATTAAGAAGTGACAATAAATAACTTGAGCCATGATGCTTTTAACACTAACTAGACAATCTATGGGATTCCATAACAACCACAGTCTTCCTCTATCCACCTGAGCATAATTATTTATGTAAACTCAGCCTTTTGGAATTATGTAATTAGGAACTCTTGCTAGTATTACCAACAACATGAACTTTAGTTTCTATAAGAGCAATTATACTACATTTATTTTGCATAAACATATTCTTGACCTCCCAATGTTTACGAGCTGAGGTTTGCAGAGACCTATAACATTCAAGGCATAAATCGTTTCCGCAAGTGTTTACGTCTGTCTCCTCCCAACGGGTCCTATAATTCCCTCGTTGGTGGTACGTCCAAGCATTCTCGATCACTGCCATTACTCAAAGGTGAGAAAAAACTTTGTAGGCTATATAAAGTAGACGATGAAAATCTTTTATATAAATATTGATGCGTGCTACTTTATAACGTATTTTAGTCACTTTTTACTTCAATGTAGTATCTTATTTGCACTTATTTGATTTGTAATTCCCATTTCATACATTTGATCTTTTAGAATGAGAATTAGTGCTTTAATTGTAATATTATAAGGCAAAGGGTATTATGGTCTTTTATCATACGTCCCAACATCACAAGTGGTAACAATCATGATGGAAAAAGAGCCCAAGACTTGAAAATCGTAAAATCGGAGTAGAAGCATCTCCACTACTAGTGGGGCCATGGCCGCTAGTAGCGCATCAAAAGAAGACGAAAAAGGCAGCGGGCAGGAGCAGGTCCGCTAGTAGCGGACCTAACTGCGCTACTAGCGAGCGGTTATTTTGCGGTTGTCGTCCTCTTTTCGTCCGTAATCCGTGGCATATATGAGACATATGTAATATATTTTATCTATCTAATTCTAGACTTTTCACCCTAGAACTTCCACAAGAACTCTATGATTTAAAACTATATTATTTTATTTCACAAATTATCTTAAAAATAGTCTAATTCTAAGGTATAGAAGTCGCAATATATAACAATATAACTAAAGTGTTCAATTGGTGACCATCATCTAGAAATTGAATTTTTAGAACCAAAAGTCAAAAGTTACTATTTTAACACAATGAGTGTGTTTTTAGGGAACCATTTTCAGCTAAAAAGGTGAAGTTAATATATGTTTACATTAGCAAAATTGTCACATATGAGACTTTCGAAATTGATAGATACTTTGATAGTTGTGGTCTTAGGGTTTGATGGTTGTTGTGGTGATTATTTGATGGTTATCATATGTTGTTGTAGTGGGGCTAAGGTCGTGGGTTTGTTGACATTGTCATGGTGGCGAGTGGGGGAGGGGGGGGGGTTGAAATTATTGGTTTGAATGTGGACTTGGGTTGTGAGTGTTAGGAGTGCGAGGGTCATGGCGGGAACCGGGAGGTATGATGACGGTGAAATGGCAATAATGAACGGGAATTGGGTGGAAAAGAAAAAGGTGCATGCGGTGACAATGATTGAATACTACTAATTAGTTTTTCTTAAAAAAAATGTATATTTCCTTTCTCATTCGTTTTTTTTAGGTTTTTTACTTCAACATTATATGTGAGAAACCCAACATGGCCGAGTATAAAATAAAACAAATTATTGATTGTTGTATATCATATACGGAGTATGATTTATGGGTATTAACACTTTTAATTGAGTCTAAATATACGTTAATTTCTATCAAAAATTGCTAGAATTTTTACCAAATATTATTAACTTTGGAATTGACGGATATATACACATCTAGGGCCGTCTTTGAGCCGGTTCAACCGGTTCTAGGAATAGGGCCTCAATCTAAAAGGGCCCCAACTTTCAGAACACCAGTTATTGACCACTGGAAGGAAGAAGGAAAAAGCACTTTCTATTTCTATTGTTACGTGTATACTCTTACTAGCTACTAGCCTACTATGAGTATTGTACTATTGTCTGTGCACTTTTAAAGGGGCCCCAACTTATATCTTCCATCAAATTTAAATGTTCTCATCACTCATCACTCATCACTCATCACTCATCACTCATCATCATTCTTAGTCCTAGATCAATTCCCAGAATATTAAAAGCAAAGCAATCCTTATAAAGTGAAAATTTTAGTACGGGGCACCAAAAATGGATGAGACGGTGCTGTATATATCGCTGCTTTCTTCATCAATCTTATTTACATATTTGGTAGAAATATGTGGGCCTCCAAAACAAGTTGGTGCCTTCTGACTTCTGAGCTCTACAATTGACTAAAATACTGGATAAGCTTCTATGCACTTGAACGTACCACGAGCTGCGCGAGGGCATTGGCCGCCATATGAGTACAATACAATATAATGAATTCAGGATATAAGTATTATTAATTTATAACCAATAATCGTGCAAGTTGGTGCCTTGTGAGTTCTGCAATTGACAAACACATCAAGAAATTTTATATGCACTTAAACAGAATGCACGAGGTTGGCGAGCTAGGGAGTAGGCCGCTATATAACCATATGAGCTACTGCTGGCTACGATGCCATATCATAGAAAGTTGATCACCACCAATCTTTCTTTTACAATTCTCATAGAAAGCGTTTGTTAGTAACGAACGATCAAATGGGTGTCGAGACAGAAAGCACGGTACATATAGTATGTGTACCACACCCATCACAAGCCCACATTACCCTGATGCTAAATCTAGCCGAGGCTCTAAACTACAAAGGCTTCCATATAACCATTGTTCACTTGGAGTACAATTACCGTCGTGTATTGAAATCAAGGGGACCCAATGCTCTCGACGGTACTCCAACATTCCGCTATGAGTTCATCCCTGATGGGTTACCCGAACCGGATGAAACTGATGTTAACCAAGCGAATATGACAATGCAACTTAATCGAAGAGTGAAGAGCGGCATGCGTGAACCCTTTATTGAACTCGTCCGGAAGCTCAATGACCCGTCGTCAGGTCGCCCACCAGTCACCCACATTATCTCAGACTGTGTCATTCCTTTCGCTGTCGAAGCAGCCGAGGAACTGGGGAACTTACCGGTGGTCTTCCTTTGGATTCCTGGAGTGTGTGGTTATCTTGGGTATTCCCAGTACAAGACCCTTCAGGACAATGGAATCGTGCCATTCAAAGGTATGTGTCTTTCCTTTACCACTTAATGGACATTAATTTTGGAGTACTCTTAGAATCTTAGTACGTCTTCCGATCCGTGAATAAGATAGTGTATGTGAATAAGATAGTGTATGTGCCTAACCTTTGTTTTGGACTAATCCATATTTGGTGTCTTATGTTTTGGATAATCTAGATTTAGTGTCATAGGATTACATAATAATCAAGATTTAGTGCCCTGGGTTTGAACGATGTTAATTATTTCCGTCCAAATAATTGAAAATTCCAGAAAAAATCAATATAAAATTGAAAATTAAAATTAAATTAAACAAAAAAATACATAAAATAATAAAAAATTCTGTTAAATAACAAAAATTACTGAAAATTCACAAAATTCCTAAAAATTAAAATAAGATTGCCAAAAATTGCCTAGAAAATCCATAAAAATCGAGAAAAATCACAAAAAATTAAAATAAATGCTAAACTCGACCAAAAGTAGTGTAAATAATACTATTAATATGAGTAAACTCTATATGTAGAATGTTCGATTTTAGAGGATCTTAACGCTCGTATTAAATAGCGGTTTAGTAGATAGTGATAGCATTTAGTTGTCAAGATATATAGCTCAAGTGATTAGAGTTCTATTATCCAAATCATGAGGTTAGCACCTACAAGACCATCCTATCCCTTAAAGAATAAAACTAAATCCCAACCCAAGGAATCTGACGGGGGTTCAATTCACAATCCACTTCCTCCATCCTCCGTCCTCCCCCATCACACTTTCCCTTACACTACTGTTTGGTAATGACTCATCAATTCGTATTAGAATATTATAACAAATCTGGGTCAGGCCCAAAACGTGTTAAAAACACGGCCCTACCATGGTTACGACATAATGAAAACATGTCTCAACAATGATACAGACGTATTCCAACACGTTAGAACCATAGTGAAACCGTGTTTTCAACTTGTCTGAACCACGATAGGCCACATGAGCACCATACTATTATGCATGAATCACTTAGTTCTAATAGTTTTTTATCGTCATCATCATCATTATTATTATTGTTGTTGTTGTTGTTTACTTCATATTTCAATTGTCTCCATTCTTTTTAGGTGTTCCAAATGAACCTCATTTCATTTGTCATTAATTTATATTTATATTCATATTAGGTTCAGTATAAAAGTTTAATTAATTTTAAAACATTATTTCACCGGTCCATTTATTATTTTTTATTTGTTTCACTTTTTTATATTAATCATCTTACAATTGCACAAGTTCACTAGTTTATATAAGTCCAACTCAAATAATAATATTAGTTATTATTATTGGTTAATAATTGTATTGATAAAAATAATGATAAAAACAATAATAATATTATTATTCCTTTTATGGCCCAATTATCTTCGTTAATTTTGAGGATTTCTATTAAATCTCATTATTATATTAATTTATACTTTTGATGATTTTTTCATGTTCTTTATAAGCATTCTACTTCTTTCGAGTTCTCACCCTTTTCCTCCCATTTTTCTCAAGTTCCCTCTAGTTCATTTCAGTTTAGTTCAACGAGTTTTGGTTGAAGAGAACATGCCTAACTTTAGATTTACGTTCAACGCATACCTCCTAGTGATTGGTAGTTATACATGGAAGCAAATATGGGCAGGAAAACAGATTTTTTAAGGAAAGCTTAACTATAGAAGTAATAAAGCACGTCGCAAAATAATTTTTGTATGTTCTTTTCGACTATTTTATTTGTACTCCATATTATCATTATTCTTACTTTTTCTTATTTATCGAAAAAAATTTATATGAAAATAAGGTGAAATGAAAAGACAATTATTATTTTTGTATGACTCTCTGTATATATATATAATTCAACTTCATTTCAGTTTACTATATTTGGTATTGCAGATTCTAATTACAAAATAGATGGCTCCTTGGACATGGTTGTGGATTGGGTTCCTAGCATGAACGGAATGAGGTTGAAAAATCTTCCAAGTTTCAGAAGAATAACAGGCGATAATTTTACGGGATTCGACACGGTAATGTCTTTTACTCAAAGGCCCATTGGGTATCCAATTATCATCAACAGTTTTGAGGCCTTAGAACGTGATGGTCTTGATGACATGTCCCAGATTACAAATAGCACTATGTATACAATCGCACCAATGCATTTGTTGAACCATGCTATAAAAGAGAATATTGATGATGGGTCCATTAGATCTAACTTTTGGAAGGAAGATTCACAATGTTTTAAGTGGCTAGAAAAATGGGAACCACAATCAGTGATATATGCAAGCTTTGGAAGCATTACAACCATGAAAGCTGAAGAAATAATTGAGTTTGCATGGGGGCTTGCGAACAGCAACCACCCTTTTCTTTGGGTAATTCGAAAGGATATTATTGTTGGTGATTCCGCAATTTTACCATGTGAGTTTTTAGATGAAGTTAAAGATAGAAGCTTAATAGTGAGTTGGTGTGACCAAATAAAGGTACTTAATCATTCATCAATTGGTGGATTTTTGACTCATTGTGGATGGACATCTATACTTGAGAGTATAGCTAGTGGAGTGCCTCTAATCTGCTGGCCATTTTTCGGAGAACAACAACCCAACTCTTGGCATTGTTGCAACAAATGGGGTATAGGCATGGAATTGAATAGTGATGTACATGTTGACAGAAAAGAGGTTCAAAAGCTAATAAAAGAGATAATTGAAGAAGAGAAGGGGAAAGAAATTAGAAGAAACGCTTTGAAATGGAAAGTGTTAGCTAATGAAGCGATGTCAAGTCCAAATGGATCATCCTACGCAAACTTTGAGAAATTGGTTGAACAAGAGTTTCAACCACGCAATATAAAGAAAAACCATGTATGAAATGGTCTTTGCTAAGGTTGATTTAATTGCAATATGATGTAGCATTGAAATGATTTCTCAAAGAGTTCATTGTATCACTCTCATTGAATCCGTACTATTTCTTTGAATAAGCTCTTTTATTTGTTGAGGTTTACTTTTGTGTTGGGGTTGATTTACTTGTATTGTGATATGGTCTTTGCTCATATGATCATATTTATAATATTATGTGCTCATTCAGATTTTTGCACCTAATCATTTCTATTGTAATATTATCATTTTGACCCATATCTTCATCATACTCATAGCAACTTATATTTCTCTCTCCTCCGAAAACTCCACCTTGACTTCTTTTTAAGTCTTAAATTACACCAACAACGTGTTGTTGATTGACATACCTCATCGAAAAAATTCATCATCCTCGTCAAAAATCACTATATATACTTTCTTCTTTATTTACCTTTTGTTCGAACATATAGATGAGGTGGGCGGCGAATAAGGAAGTTCGCAGATATTATATATGGGTGTAAATTGGAATGACATGCTAGTATGAATTGCCCCACAATCTGAAAAGTTTGTGAGTTTTTTTAATTCAAATTCTATGCAAATTAATCCACATAATTATACTTGAATCCAAACGTTAGTTCAATCCAAAAATATTCTCTATTTAATCTTGAAGTAAAGTGGTAGAACAGAGTCAACAAAGCAAAAAAAATAAAAGAAGAGGAAAATTTAATGTGCATTTGAAGTTACGATTTATGCTCTAAGTAGAGAAACCATTAAAAAAATTAAAAGGATTAAGAGGAGTTTTATTCATCCACATGAGAATTACATTAGTGAAACCTATATCTCTCACAAAAAGCCTCAAATAAACCAAGTGCTTAATCTTATATAACTAGCCTAATATTGTTTGAGAAAATCCTTGCATTCCGTTTGGCCCAAATTTCATAAATTGTAGTTGTAACTACACATCTAAATTTTATATTGCTCTGGTGCTTCACTTTCACACATATGTTGTTCCAAAGCAACTCCATGTGGAAACCCCCATGAGATCTTCTAAGACACAACAATTTGAAAATATTGGACCAAATCTTTCACACAAAAGAACAATGAAAGAAAATATGTTGTTGCATCAGATTTACAGAGGACACACATGTTAATCAGTATGAGACATCTTCTAATTAATAAGATTATCTTTATTTGCAAGATCATTCTGAAGAGCCAAGGAACAAATAAATGAGTTCTGTGGTTAAACAATAGAATCCCAAATGAATGGCTCATGGCTTACTATTCTGATGCTCTCTGAAAAAGCTATAGCCTAAAGCACTTATAGTTAACCACCCTTGGACTAAGAAGATTGAAGAAAATCATATGTTGATACACCCCATGCCTTGTCAACCAACAAGTCCCAAACCTGCATAATATTCCTTCAACACCAAGACTTACCTGTAGTAAGCTTAGCAACCCAAATTAAGCTAGAATATAATCTATACTTAATAATTCCATTGCACCAAACATCACAACGACCTCTGATGCATTTTCTAGATTAGCTTAAGAATAAAGGCTTTGTTCCAGCTAAGCAGCTCTATAATGTCCATGACACCTTCCGTTTTGGGCTTGTAGAATTATTCCAACTCCAAAATGTAACTCTTTTGTCTGATTCTGATTGCCCCAATAAGAAGTCTTTGCAAACTATGTTAATTTTCTTGATTACATATTAAGGCAAGAGGATCATAGCGCACAAAAAATCTCTATACCAAAGAGAACAGAGTTGATTAACTACAACTTTCCAACATATGACAGCATACTATTAGTGTAAAAATCTGACTCACCATTAGGGATGGCAATGGGTAGGATCTGGATAGGGTCCAATGGGATCCAGATCCATATCCTTTTTCAAAGTGAAGATCGATATCCGCTCTAGATCCTACGGATCCAAAATGAGCAGATCCATATCCAGATCCTACGGATCCGGGGGGATCCGTGGGTCCAAAACGGATCCTTCTCTTTTTTATCTTTTCAAATGCTTTTTCAAATAATTCTAGCACAACAACCCCATTATTACAACAAAATCCACTAATATCACAAAGTTAATAGATAACATTTGATAACAATATAGTTTAAGATAAAAATATAGAATAAGCACACTCAATTTATACTAGTAAATGCTCGTAAAGTCTTAAAAATTCATCCTTTAAGCCAAATGTAAATAGCAAAAACACTAGAAACAAGTCAACAACAATAAAGTAACAAAAATAGTACCAAGTGTTTTGATTTGTCAACTTTTTTTATTTTTTAATATATCTAAAAGCATCTGGATAGGGTCTGGGTCCGAGATACCAGACCCAGATCCAGATCCTTTTATATACACAAGATCCATATCCTACCCAGATCCTCAGGGTCCAAAATTTAGAGATCCAGACCCTTAAAAATGGTACAAGGTCCGACGGATCCGGATAGGGTCCAAGATCCATTGTCATCCCTAAACACAACCCATCAACTAATGAGTTTTCCCCTTAGAACCCATTTGTCCTCATTTAAGCCCAAAAGGGTAAGACTTGTTGATATGAAAATGGGTGCTACCTCTTATAAATTATCAAATCTACACAACATCTAACGATGTGGAGCATCAATCCTTATGGGGTGTTACAAACTCCCCCACTTGAAGAACTCAACGTCCTAATTGAGCCTTAATGAGCCTCACTCGTGGCCAAAGACCTCTCATGCTAGGCACTTGACCCGGGTACTCCTGACCATAGGTTCAGCTCGCAGTCACATGGTTGCTCTCATTATATTTGTAATAAAACCACCACCAATCTCAACACAACCCATCAGTTGAATGAGTAGCCTCTTTAAAGCCCATTTGTTTTCACTTAAGCCAAAAAAAGGAAGGCCTTATTGATATGAGAGTGAGTCATATCTCTTATAAATCATCAAATCTACACATCATCTAACGATATATGTGGGATTGAAAGAACCCATCCTTGCGGGGGTTCGAATTCTTAGTGTAAAAATAGTATATGATTTTTCTAGCATAATTGAACAGTTTTAGAAATGCAAAAATTATTTTGTACACCTCAAAACGTTGTATAGAGACATTGGAGCTTAGTTGATTTCAATAAAGGATAGTAATTGCTCATGGTTTATTAGGGTGTTGTGAATGGAATTTAAATTATTGATTTGCATTAACCATGATTTGAATGATTGAACCTACAACTAATGAGTACTCTGTATCATGTAAGCTTCTGTGTCATCGTCTCACATGGTATGCTCTTGTAAATTCAACACCTTTTAACATTACTTATATAGATAGATAGATATAGATAGATAGATAGATAGATAGATAGATATAGGCAAGCATTCCCTTTAAAAAAATTAAACAATCGGCAAATAAGAAAGGACTCATATAGGAGAAAAAAAATGGTCGATCCCCACTGAAATTATAGAATCAGTTCTGCTTGACAAGGGCCAAGAACATCTGAGTTCCTTTCCTCTGACACTTCTCCAACCGTTCTGAGAACTCCTCGGTCTTATGAGCGAACCTATTAAATAGTTCATCCATAACCTCAGCGCCAAAATGTTTGGCGAAAATTCCTTCCATACCAGCTCTCAAATGCCTTGCAATTGCATTACCACCGTAGTCCGAATTATCCTCCCTTTTTCTGGGTCCTGATGATGGGTCAGTTAACTCCATCCTCGCAATGCGAAAATGTCCATTTTTCGCTACTAACTCTTCTATCTCCTCTGGTGATACACCGTAGATTGGCAGGTTGAAGGAGTTTAATTGAGCCTCAGTTATCAGCCCCTGAGGATCATCAAATTATAGGGAAAACAAAAGGCAATAAATTAATATAACTGATAAGTTTTTGGTCCACTTCATTGATGCTGAAACTACTAAATTTGTAGTAGACAAAACAAAATTACTCATCTTCTTCAAATTAGATGTTTTTTTATGCCTTACGAGATCGACTTTTGACCACTAATATCTCTCAAAGAATATAAATAAAAGATGTAAACTTAATATCTTACTATGAAAGCATTTTCTATGCAAATGTACCAAAAATAATGTTTTGCCCTCTCCGCCATAATCTAAACTGATTGAAGTTACAAAAATACGCAATATGACATCCAGAGTCGAAGTTTATTTTAGGAGGTATCAGGGTTCAAAACTCAATTTTCTAGGATGTGAAACAACAACATTATTCCAATGGAGACATGGAGTTGTCATGGGGGTAGTCTATTTCGTCCCCTGTCAAAATAAAATACATATCAAAACCTGTAGTGTTCTCCATCCAACAGGAAAAAAAGTATGCATTTCATAAACAGAGTAATTATATGCCAAAATGGGAAGATTTTGTACTTACCACCTCGACCATATCCACAAGGGAAGCCCCCAGTAGATCAAACATGGTACCAGCCGGAACTTGGGAATGAGACACACTACGGTCAGGAAGACAAGGCACGATGAGCACCATCATCCCACCGACTACTAGCTCCTGTGCTCTTGTCTCCAAGAACAACTCCATGTCTTTGGAAAACTGACGAGCATAGGCCTCCACTACAGCTTGTGGCGCGCTACTGTAGTGAATTCTCCCTCCATTCCATGCCGGGGATTCCCTGGCGAGCAACTCCTTAGGTGCCTCGGTCAACCACTGAAGAGCATAGGATGAATGGATGAAGTGAAGAGATGAGTCCGGGAAAAGGCGGCCATAGAAGGAACCTGCCACAGCTGCTGAGAAGTAGGCCCGATCAGAAGGAACGGAGTTGAAGAGGGTGTTGAAGTCATTTCCTACATGGTCATTAAAGAAGACTTGAAACTGTGGTTGTTGGAGATGAGGGAGGGCTTTGCATTTGGTTGTCACGGTGTCTATCACATCTTGCATGGCGGTGAAAGTGTTGGGGCCAACTGAACATCCTAGGTCCGCTATGCAGATGGTTGGGGCTGCAGCTGATGTTGCTGTAGGCGTGAGGAAACTTTCAATGTTGAACATCTCGGTGATTGTCTCACAAATTACCCCTTTTGCTACATTTGATGCTGCTTTCTATTTACATATTATTCATAATCACAAACACTAACATGAGTATATATTTTTAGAGGTCATAGCTAAGATCAGAAAGAAATTTAACTTGAAATGAAAAAATCTGTATCAACAGACCACATAGTCGCCGTTGCTATGCAATGGAGTCTTCTTTGTTCAATTAGAGTGGGGAATTAAGAGGAGGAAAAAAGACTCCTAAGGAGTCAGTGGCGGATCCAGAAATTCGGCCACGGGGGTTCGAATGTAAATTTACAAAAAAATGTTAGTAGTAAGACTTGAACCTAGGTCTTATGTATCCAACACTTTATGAAAACTTTAAGTTACCAATGAGCCAAGTACCTATTTATGATTTAAGTACCATTTTTTGCATTATATTTAAACAGAAAACTTCCAAAATTACCTATTTTTGAATTTTTTCCCAAAAGCCGGGGGGTTCGGTTGCACCCCCACGAACCCCCTAGATCCGCCACTGTAAGGAGTGGGATGTATTTGATTACATTCATTTATGTAATGGTGTTTACATACATTAAACTTGAAAGGTTGTCATTACATAGGTTCGATGTGATCAACTAGTTTAATCATATCCAAAATCATTGGTCAATGGTCATTACTTTAGTAACCCTCTCCCCAATTATTATATAAAGCACCCATTAATGCATCATGGAACATTGGAACATCTTCACCACTATAAAAAGACAAGTTCATGTAATATCCATCAATCTTGATATAGATAAGACATTTTACATATTTATTGACTATATAGTTCATATTCACCAAGTATTAAAAAATATATATTCAGTATTATAAAATAGGAAATTTTGCTTAGCATATTCCCAAGTTTGCCTCATCTTCCAATAATATTCCCAAGTTTTGATTATTCCAGAATATTCTCATGTTTGCCTCATTT
>CAAKMY010059594.1:0-10983 GCA_901111285.1 Corrigiola litoralis
TTTTTATTTTTTAAGATATTAATAGTCAAAGTATGACATTGGCAAGTGTGAAAAGTCAAATGTAAAAAATTGGTGGAAATAGAGGGAGTAATATACTTCCAAACTCGGACATCAATCAATCCTACCATTCTCCACAAAGCTTAACAGTTATCAAATCGAATTTCTCTTCAGCTCCTCAAGTCCTCATCACAAGGACCACCAGGTCCACCACAACATCCACCAAACAAACCTCACCATTCATGTGAATCTATTTCCTAACGAATTACACATACTCATAACGAAAGACACCACTGCGTTTACCAAAAAAAAAAAAAAAAACAGGAAGACATAAAGTACATCTGAAAAATCGAGGTCTGGTAACATAATACGAGGTCTTCATGATGCGCTCCCATATCGTGGAGAAGAGTTATAAGAGCATCCATCACTTCCAACAAGAAGACGTAAGGCACATTCTAGACTATGTATTCTTAAACCAGCAAAATTGAAGGAACAAAGCCTATTTGAAAAGAACAAACCTCCAGAAAATCTACAGACTGAAACGACATGAAAACATCCGCCTTGAAAACAAAAAGCCCTGACTGACTATAACATTTTGTCCTTGGTTTTATTTCTAGTCAGGCAAAACAGTGATCCATGAACTATAAAAATAGCTCCCAAAATTATCTGGCCAAAAATATTACAAAGCATAAAGCATGATGATAATATGTGATCACCACCTCAAGTCACCATTGTTCAGCAATAGGAGAGGGCATGGCAATTACTTCACAAGGCATATCTTAATGACTGAAGCAGCTCCAATTCGGTGAAGAGCCACCACAGCATCGCCAGGCTGACACAGTCCCCTTTCAATTGCCTTCTTCAGGGCAGCTTCCAGAATCACCTCTGTCGACTCTGAATCAGTAGCCTTAGCAGATCCCTCTGCCAAAAGTGGGATTAAGCCCCTGTAGACAAGACTATGTCTTGCTGGGGTCTCATCACTGCAAGTCCAGTCAAAAGAATCAGTTGTCAAGACAGGAACCACCACTGAAAGAATTGGAACTGCTGGCCTGTACTTGGCAACCAATTTTGCCGTTGTCCCACCACGTGTCATGACAACAATAAGCTTTGCCCTGGCTTTGTTAGCAGTTCGGACAGCTGAAGATGCCAGACTCTCAAGTGGACTCATTGGCAGAGGAGTAGCCCTTATCATCTCTTTGAAAATAGCAGCATAATCGAGGGAGGATTCCGCCTCAATACATATACGAGCCATGATCTTGACAGCGAGCTCTGGGTATGCCCCAGCTGCACTCTCACCACTAAGCATCACACAATCAGTTCCATCAAGAACAGCATTGGCCACATCAGTGGCTTCTGCACGTGTGGGCCTTGGAGATTTTATCATGGACTCAAGCATCTGTGTTGCGGTTACCACAGGTTTGCCAGCAAGATTGCATTTGTAAATCATCATTTTCTGAGCCAGAAAAATTTTCTCAACTGGAATCTCCATTCCGAGATCACCACGAGCAACCATAAAAGAATCAGTCTCCCGTAAGATCTCATCAAAGTTGATAACTCCCTCCTGGTTTTCAACCTGAACAGAGTTCAAACATACCAAAAGGATAAAAAGTTAAAACTCATTGCATCGTTTATGCTACCTTGTGGAACAATAGAAGTAGGCAACAATGTGAAAGTTATAATCGAGGCCTCTCGATTACCTTGGACATCAGCTGTATATGTTTAGCATGGGGACCGAGGACCTTGCGAACATTAACAAGATCAGAACCCTTGCGAACAAATGAGAGAGCAATCATATCAATGTTATTGGGTACACCCCACTCCAATATGTCTTCCTTGTCCTTCTCGGTCAGGGTAGGCAAATCAACTACAACACCAGGGAGATTCACATTTTTCCTCTCACCCAGTACGGCAGTGTTCTCACACCGACATGTCACTGTTCCTCCAGCTGGATCACAAGACAAAACAGTGAGGGTGATAGTACCATCAGCACAGAGAATAGTGTTCCCTGGCTTCACGTCTACGGGCAGCTTCTTATAGCTCATGGAAATCATGGTTGTATCCCCTTTGATGGAGTAATCAGTTGATACTATGATTTCCTGTCCCTCTTCGAGCTGAATAGGTTTGGCATCCTTCAGAAATCCAGTACGAATTTCAGGTCCCTGAAATAATAGATTTATCAGCAGATAGTCAGATCAGAGGAAATGTATATATCATACTATATCAATAGAGAGTAGAGCATCCCAGCGAATAAGTTATAGTTATAAAACGAGAAGAGAAGAAAATATAGTGCTGGCGACAGACACCTAGTAAAGATCAAAGCTACGACAGAGGCAAGGAGTCCTCCTAGCTAAAAGATTACAAATAGCCCAATTTCTTTGAAAAGGGGACATTGGGATATCCATGAAAGCTCCTGAAGCCTTTTTATCACAAAGAACCTAGGTAAAACTACCGGACCCCACACACATATCAACGTATTACACATTCCCAAGAATAATCATGAGTTGCAGTCCAACATAATATACCAAAAAGTGGCTAGCACACAACAATTCCCAAGAAGTTTCCTTTCTTTGCTATGACCCAGACCCACAAAATAACCATGATTAATATGTCAATGATAAGGGGCTACCACGTTTTCCTCACTATAATCCATCAGTTGTGCCAAATAACATAAGCTGCGTCACAGTGAAAGAACAAGTACGAGCCAGTCTCTCCACTCCTCTTTCCACATGACACACACATTTAGCCATTTAGGTCTACGATGTTGAATATAGTCATTAGTGTTGACTATATCCAGCACCATAAATCCATAATCCAACAGAACACAAGTAATTTTAGATAAGTCGTAGTAATCCTAATCATACATTTCACCAGGCTAGAGAGGGAATTGTTGAATCATCACACAAACTCATCACCAAAAAGGACTAAAATAATCATTGCATTTGGTCCTCGCCACCAAACTAGGTGATCATGATCACCACTTATCATTAAAAGAAAGACCTAAATACCCCAACCTCTATCACTATCTCCTGCTTACTTTCTCCTCCCCGATTCCACCCAAACAAAGATGTTCCCCTCTGAAACCATCTTTGTCCCTCAGAACTCAAGAACTGCATTTCATTAGCAACAGTAAACTTAAATGACTAACTCTAGTTTATACAAAAAGAACCCTCTGTGGCCCCATTGAGTTACCCTACATGACCATACAAAAGGTAAAAAGATTTACATAGACACTCAGAAAGCCTCAAGTCGAAGAGGAATTTTCAATTTATTAATCAAAAAGATTACATGAAAGCTAGCATGTTCTATTTTGGAAGAAATTTATGGCAGGACTAGGAAGTACCGTAAATTTGGCCGAAAATAATCAACTAGGATAAGTCCTAGTGGGTTGCAGTTATATGTCACAGGTTCTCAGAGAAACCAATTTATCATCAAAACTTCGCCCCACTCAAAAAATATATATGCCAGAACATGAAGATATCAACTGAAAGCAAACAATAAGCACTGGCACACAATCTACTCAAACTAATATGATTCTCAACATAGCACCTGAAATTATCATTAATAAAGATGTATTCGTACTTTTATTGCTTCCCAAGTAGATTAGGATTTTCCCCTATCCCATCAAAAGAAATTCTAGCAAGGGAAAGAACTCAGAGATCACCCTGTTAGACGCATATGCAAGACCCCCATCTAGAAGACAGTAAAGACACAAGCTCATCCTATAAGTTTCCAAGTGGGATAAAAAGACAGAAAACACCCGACATATACCATAAGATCTAACAGCAGACCCTATAGTAGTTTACAGCAGCAAACAACGCCATATAACATTTCACCTAAAAGGCTATACAAAATTAACATTTGAACACAAGACTCTGCTTGTCTAGTAAGAAGCCATGAAGACAACATATTGGCTCAAAAGTTTTCCAAGTACAAAAGCAGTTTACCAGAACTTTTTCTACTCTAAATCACAGCCGGAATACAACAAACAGAACCTATACTAAAAGCATGAACAGTATGATAAGTTGTTAAACGGAAAGAGCAAAAGCAGCATGCGGGATCCAATAAAAGAGAAAAACCAGCAATGAAGAATGAAAGAGATGAGTATGGATATAAGAATAAGAAGAAGGAAAAAGAAAGGGAAAGGGAAAGGGAAAAGGAAGAGAAAGGAGGCGTAACCTTGGTGTCAAGCATGACAGCAGACAAGATCTGGGTGTTGTGCATGGCGATGCGGAGGTTGTTGAGGGTCTCCTGGTGGTACTGGTGGGTCCCGTGGGAGAAGTTGAAGCGGGCCACGTTCATCCCGGCCCGGAGCAGCTTCTCCAGCATCGGGACCGACCTGGAGGCGGGGCCCAGAGTGCACACAATCTTGGTCTTGGGCACCCTCCCGTCGTTGGGTATCTCCTTCAGTATCCCCTCTATGTCTATGTTCGCCATCGATGATGAGGATTTCTCTTCTTCTTCTTCTTCTTCTTCTTTTTTACCTGTAATCATCCCAGTCATCATCGTCAATTAAATCCAATCCAATCAAATCAAATCAAATCAAATCAAATCGGACCCAGATGAATTACTACTACTATCAGTCTATAAATAACTATACAGTATATATAACTCAACTAATTAATAGTATGTGATTACCAGAAATGGAAATGATGATTCGATTACAAAGGTAAGAGATCAAAGGAAAATAAATAAATTAATTAAAATGAGCTCACCGGAGAAATGGAAATGAGAAACCCTTGTTAGTTAGTTTAAGAAGAAGAAAGGAGGGGGGTAGCTGGGAAGAGTACAAGTCAGTGGGCTGAATATAAGGGAAAGGTTGGCTCAGATTGACTTTGTACTAGAGTCTAGAGACACAAATGTTGAGATGAGAGTAATGTTTGTCTCCACAGCTTTGCGACCTACTACTTTTACATACCGGAGTAGTAGTACACATTATATTTATTACTTACTGCACCCATCTATTTTACTATATGCTTTTCAAACTTTATTCTTCTAGACAATCATAAATTAACGAAAGAAATTGTTGATCATGTCTTTTTGCACAACAAACTACCTTTACTAACATTCGAGTGTTTAGGCAATTATCATACTACTAGATAGCTCAATATTTTTGTTGGTGGAGAACAAAATATAAGGGATAAATGAGAAATATATACCAAATGAATCAAAATAAAAATTCTAATTTTATGTGATGTTTATTTATTTTAAGCATTGTCTCTTAATTTTTATTTTAATCTACATAGTATCTTTATACGTGAAGTAATTTCTTTTTATTATCTATTGCAGAATGAGCTATTATCATAAGATTGGATGTATTTCCATATATTTTTCAAATATGGAGTATCATGAATCTCAACTGATGTGAAAATACTACAATTCAACGTAAACCTTCAAAGAGTTATACTCCGTACTTACTATGTTAATTGATATTTGCACCCAAAAAAAAAATTGTTAATTGATATACACATCCCAAAAATATTACAAAATGACCTTAATAGTATAAAACTCCACTGATTATGAAGTTGATAGGCAGCAATTCTGAAAACGCTCACTTAATACGTACACCATGCAAAAGATGCTTATAGTCCAGGAATATCCACATAAGTTGACAAAGGTACCAAATAGAAATCTTTATCTTCAATACTATTCCATTTTACTTTTTCTCGTTTATCCCTTGTTTATGTAGTTGGAGACTTTTGCAATAAGCTACGGAGTATGCCTCAAAACAGCTTGTCAAAAAAAAAAAGCTGCCTCGTGGCATACGTGCTTCGCGTGCGAAATCACTTCAGCATATGGCATCTCTACGTACGCACAAAATAGATCTCAATTCACAAGCGTGTTATAAAAATCAGCCACTACCAGTAGCTACCCAACCCAAATGGGGACCACTGGACCAGTATACTGACATAGTAACCTTTGTTAAGTACTCGTACTACTTCTCCTATTTGGTATTTTTTTTTCATACATTATTATTGTCACTATTTATTTAATTAATGTTGGGCATCAACATTAGGAGGTTTCTTGGGTCATGTCTCATGACAAAAGTGATAAATAAGGACCAAGAAAGGGCGTGGTGACCTGGTGGGTTGATAGGAAGGACTTACCTCTTCAAAAGCCTGATCAGGTCATACATGCTAACATGCATACTTTGGAATCACCTGTTATAAGGGGATGGCTCAATGGTTTCCCCAAAACAGTATCAATTGTAAGAGCACACATTGAACAAAGTAATCTTACATATGAGAGTTCAAGAAGACGATCTAGAAGTGCGTATAGCCAATCCCGTCCTAATAATTAGGATAACAAAAAACTAGGACAGCTGAGACTTAGATTATAGATTAGATTTTAACAACTGGTTTCTCTGGACATTAGTTACAAAGGAGGGATGCGAGTCAATCCATATCTGAATGTTAGCTTGTGCGAAACTGTCCTTGCACCATATGTGACATAGAAGATCATAATTGATAGGCATCCAAGTAACATCACATCCTTTTTGGAGGCACATACTGAACACGCTCATCCTCACAAATAGCCTGTAAAACAGAATACACATCAGTTGCTTTGTTTGTCCCTCCGACACCACATATATCAGTCAGAGCTAGGTCCAGGTGAACAGTAAATCATGACTAGAAACACAGCAACTGTCTTGCAAGTAAATCATAACATTATAACACCAAATAATGTGACATTCAGTTACAACATGCTTAAAGAAAACAATACAACAAAGAGAACTAGTTTCAGGCAGGAACGATTACTGAGAAGTCTCTTTCTCTTCTCTAGGTAAACCCCACATCTGATAGGATACTCATAAACCCAAATCCTCAAGCCAAATAGCTCAACCACACCTTTCATTCACATATTCAGATATAGGAATAGAATAGTTACCACCTCAGTGAGGCACTTTCCTGAAACCTTTGAACTAACTGAGTTCAAACCCATGTTGAAGACGCAACCTAAGCGCTACACTATGCAGACAGTCAGAAGGTGATACAGACTAACAGCCATCACCCTCTTTAACAATAGAATTTATGTGCGTCGTGCATAGACCAGTGTGAAACAACTATTTTACTCTTGCGTGTGAGACAACTCAATGTCTCTGTAAAAGTCCAAATCCAAACAGCACAGTCATCCTATGACAGAGACCATGTACATACTTTATTAATGAGAAGGTCAATAAATGAGAAGAGAATGGCTCGCATCTGGTTTTGCACACACCTTGGCCAATGGTTCTTGTAACTATAAAACTCATGAAATTTGTCCAGGCTCCCACTACCCCTTTTAAAGGACCATGACTTACAGGATAATTGATTAAAAAGAATGGTCTATGCAATCTGAAAACTAAGGCATGGAATGACTAGAACGAATATTGACATATAAAAGCTTCAGATCATTAAAGAGAGGCAACTTTAGTGACAGTTTTCCCCTTCGCCAACTAGAGAGAGAGGGAAGCAGAGGAACTTCACAAGGATGGAGGAATTGTGTTAAGAGAAGCATAGAGTTAGGCAGAACTCAGAACCCTATTAAAGGGAATATAAGATTTTTTTATTTTTTTTGAGGAAGGGAATATAAGATTCTTTAAAAGAGCATGTATATTGTTTTTAAACTCTACAACCGCCAATTTTATATAATCTACATTTCCACCTCTTTGAGAATTATCATTCCCATATTGAAGAAATAGGAGCTCAAGACTGGCATGTTTGATGCTGTAACAAAGAAACTGTACGTCATAGCCATATATGGGACATTCTGAATACAGCAGTAAGAAAACCAAATTCACACAGGACAGGTAACTAATATAAGTAACCTACATTTACCCAAAGAAAAGGACAATATATAAATAAAAGAAAATGCACCTGAAATTCCTCTGGGAGTGCCTCTGACACAGCAAGGGTGTAACAACCTGGGACAAATCTTCCTGAAGTACAGGAAAATAGAAAATAATTCATCGCTTATCAATGCCCAAACAATCAGTCACATCAAGACAGCTTATTGACCATGCAGCTATTTAATAAAATATACATTAGACATGAACATTATAATTCATAACATGCACATAACTGCATATCTTGCTCACCTAAAATGAGATTGTACAATAACTAGTATAACAAAACTAAAGAGCAAGCAACAGTCAAGCATGGACCAACCTTCAATGGCACAGAAATACAAAAGGACTCGTGTCTAATGCAAATCAGATTCAAAAATAGATTCCGGATTTGGAAAATACTTCCACTATCCAGCCAGTACAGCAGACGGAAACCACTGATTAATGATTTCCATTAATCATCTAAGAAAAACCATCCAAAGGTGTCTTGTGGCTGATTTCAAGAGTTCTTAACATTGTGTTTGGATAAGAAAATGGACGGGAAGGAAGGGGAGGGGAGAGAAAAGTGTCATATGGATAAGGTAGGGAAGAGGAGGGAAGGAGGAAGAAGGATTCACGGAGAAGGTGGGTACTTGAATGAGAAAGGAGAGATATTTATCTCCCAATCTCACCAATTTTGAAGGGAATTGATTTGTAGATGAAGGAGGGCAAAAAATTCCCTCCAATTCCCTCCCCTTCCCTTCCCCACCCCCACCAACTAGCTATCCAAACAACGGCTTATTGACCCCTTCATATCGCTCCCTTCCTTTCCCTCCATCACCTTCCATCCAAACAAGCTGTAAGAGTTAGATAATGCATAACATTTCTTGGAGTTATCTCTCCTGTAGTATATAGGCAACTGTATCTTAGAATTGGAACTATCTTCAAAAGGCAACAATCAAAACCATATATTTACTATCACTCAAGTAAAGTTTCTTATTTATAAAATTTAACAGCCAACTGCAAAACAATAGCTGACATCTTCGGTTTACATGGCCACGGACTAGACTTGCCATTACACTGATACCATGTGCCTAACCCGAACCAAAGATCTTTCTCTGTTTTCATATATAACACTGAACACCTCCATGATCGACCTTCACAGAAACCATCTTCGACAGGGTATTTTCAAAATATGTTACTCTTGACATGTTAGACATAATAATGGCATATACACTTAGACATGTCCAGCTTTTCCGCGTAATTTTTAGTACCGTCAAGTTTAAAAATAAACACAAGATTCACAACCAACTTTTCACGCCAGAATTAAGATGCCCAAACTCAAACAGATACGATATGGACATTCAAAAGAGCCCAAGAACAAAATCATCATTAACCTTAAAATTTTGACCACAACCCATAAAAAATACATGCCTCCCTAAAAAAAGAGCAGATTTATCCCCAAGAGCCTTCACAAAAGATAGCTTTCTGCATTTCCTCTCTCTTCGCCCTGGCTACTTGATTCACTTCTCGTCTACTATAACCTCAGGAGGAAAACAAAGACATATATCCACCATGCAAGGAAAGAAGTCAGCCAAGACAATGAGCTACTATTCATCCCCACCCTCTCTTACTCTCTCTATGCATGCCTATGAAACCTTCGGTGAGCTATGATGATGAATATGAAGAGCCTTTTGGCATAAAACAAGCAGCAGAAGATCGCATTTTAGAGTGAGGCTTCTTCAGAGGATTATTAACATCCAGAACATTTTCTAGCAGATGTACAAGTGCATGTAATAAAAGATGAATGTCAATATAGCTCAGACCACGAGCTAATTAGCACTACAAATCCCTTTGGTAGCCTCCAGCCACGATTAATAACTTTCATTCTATTTTAGTTGGCAAGTTCGATGCCACGAGTAAGTGCAATATACGCTATTTGTGCCGAAAAAGTGACCCTTAACACTTACATAAAAAGTGTGAAGCAACTTCTGAAGGAAGATACATTGAATCCGAAGAACACACCAGCTACACCATAACAGAATAAGTCTTAATAGCCCTCTTTTAAACTGCAGAAAAGACAGCTCTATGCTTAGCTACAAGCCTGCATCGACACCCAAAAAGACACCGGCTAGGGTGGCTACACCTACAACAAACAAAAGTGAAATTGCCTAAACCAAGAAGTGACTTGTGTAACTCTATGAGGAAATGAGTTCAACAACCTCAAGTCAGTATGTGAAACCAGACCTAGAATCAGTAAGAGTTAAAGGCTAACAGCCACATGTGGCCATCAAGTTTAGGTCACGTGTCGGAATGCAATAGTAGCCAACTAGCCCCTCGATGAAGAGGGAGGAGAAATGGCAAGTAGAGTCAACTCCCAAAAATAGCAGAAAATCCATGTCCTAAGCTTGCACATTCACAGTCCAACAAAGCCACAGAAGAACCCAAATGGTTCTTGTGAATTACTAGTCAAAACTGTGCACCAAACTGTCAATTTGGGTTATTCAAATCTAAAGCTAGTCATTGTTGGTTGTCTTCATTTGAAGACAAAAATATGGAAACCTAGGTGCACAAACTCATTCATGACAAAAAATTCACCATAAGAGTAAAAGAAGTCATACTGACGAGCCAAATAAACAACAGAATCAGAGGAGCAAATAACATACCAATACGCAGCCAGCGAGCAGCCCAACTCTTAGTTGGATCCATGACAGATATTATCCTACACAAATCCAACACACAAAAACACATAGAGTCAACAGATATTCAATAGTAGCTTTTGAATGAATTTAAAAGTACATTTCACAACACAACACAACACAATATGCATTCACAAAACAACGAAATCAAGGTGTAACTTGTGGCAAACCAAAATTCTTAAAAGAGAAGATATAATTTAGTTAAAACTAGACCTAGTCACACATTGAATTAAAGCGATCACTTTTTATTAACGATATAAAAGCGCTCACTTTAAGACCATCTAATCTGAACTCGAAATCGGTCTCACACAAAGCTTTTTGTTCACCAAATTAATCTCAGCCTTCCACCGAAAACACCAACATACAATAAAAAAAAATTAATTTAAGGTAGAGTGTGTTTGGTAAGACATTTCAGTCACCTTATTTGACTAGGTTGTCTAGTTTGACCAAAATTTCAGGTAGCTTATATTTTAAGGTCGTTTGGTA
>CAAKMY010059613.1:5394-27215 GCA_901111285.1 Corrigiola litoralis
TAACTGTGAATTACGCCTAACCTCATTTATGAAATTTTCCTATAATTAAAGATATTTAGCTTATAAAATGTGCATTGGCATGTGTGAAAAAAAAGTAGGAAGAATAAAGAAATCCGGAGGGAGTATCCATTAATTTCTTGACTAAATAATCTATATACAATAAATTAAAATGACTAGAATTTTATCTACTATATCAAATACATTAGCTTATACATTATATATGAACAATACTCCTACAATGAACATCTCTTTTCATTTTCCTTAATTGCCTCCTCTGTTGCCTGTCGGTAATTAATCAGTCAGTCATCACCAACCTCCTTCCTACACTAATTCTAACATTTTACTCCACTCATTTTGGGCAACTATTGAATAAAGAATAGCCATTGCATAGAAAAGGCGGAATGTTTAGAGAGATTAATTAGGAGTCTTTAGGTGTGTTATGTTTTGAAGGATTAGGAGTCTTCAGGTGTGTAATGTTTAGAGAGATCTTACACACAAATAGAAATATTTTCAGGGATGTGACTGTTGGAATAGGAGCAGTGGCTGATGTACTTGTATGAGTATGGTATCCGCGAACACCGGAAATCAATTTTTTCTGGGTTTTAATACAATTTTAATGCTGAAAAAATTATATATTTATTTATGTTTTATAATAAAATGCTATTAAAATATGTGAAGGGGACACAGGAAATATAAAGGGACACCAAAAATAATTTTCTTGGTCTGCCGCTGAATAGGAGTGAAGATTTTTGTAATATCTGCTGGAAAGATATAAGCTAATTAATGAGATTCTAGAGCTTGTCAGGGAGGTCGTCTTCACTGGGAAGATTACTTATGGGTGACGGACTCCTGTGTGTTTTTTTCCATGTGATCTGGCCTTGTATGGGCATATCCTTGCTGCATATCTGGTGTTATTAGGTCACACTCATTTGATCTTCTACAGTAAAATACTCGATCTCTAATTCCCACCTCAATTTCCATTAGTTCATGTACTGATATGTAGCGTATAATAAGTATAAATTAATGAATTTGTTATAACATATGATTAAAAGACAAATTTTGGTCATTTAATTTAATATATACGGATTATTTGGGCAAGAAATTAATAGATTATATGTAATGGGGTCTAATTTCACCAACAAAAATCTTATAGGGCCAAATTGCTCCAATTCTAACATAAGGTGTTCAGTTGCACCTAATAACAAACTTATTGGAGTAATTTGCCACTTTCCAACTCATATGTACTCTCGCCAACCTCAGACTCCAGTACCATCATCACTTTTGTGTCAATGTAACCATGTACAACCCCATGCACAACCACCCGCTATTGCAAAACCAAAACCACACCACCTCCAAGCTCTAGCCACCAACATCTGTCACTGCTACTGCCCTCATAATCAAGAACTATTACATCAACACATCCACCACTACCATTCCACTCCACCTCCGTAAACTTGCAACCATTATTTAGCAATCATTAAAACAAGTTGCAGCTAGGGATTCTACAGAGCTGACAGTTGGTGCCACCACAATGTTGATCTAGTGTTATACCCAAATTAACCATAACCCTCAAAACCTAAGAATGGTGGAGGATCATGGGCGATGAATATGGAGTATTATCGCGAAAAGGTGGTAGAAACGTCGACGAAGAGAAGCACCTGTATACCCTATTGCAATAGTGAGAGAATGACCTTGTGATATGATGGTGGTGTATATGTGCAATGGAGGAAGTAGGGTGGACAGGGATGGAGGATTTTTTTTGGTTAGCCTACAACTAATGATGGGGTGTAGGGGACATGAGATTATAAAGGAGAGAAGAGAAGGTTAAACTGGTAGGCGGAAGGCGGACTTCCTCCATGATGGAAATAAGAAATGGGACATAGAATTAATTATGGGGAAAAAGATGAAGGGTTGATCCGGTGGAAAATCATACGGGAAGGGTTAAGCACATGATATTGAGTGTATCATGCATGTAACCTAATTGATATACTTTATCCTAATGACCCTATGTACTGATAAGTTACCTGATTAGGTAGTTGAAATTTGAGACATGATAAGGTAGATAATTTTAAAAAAGTAACTGATATTTGTCGAAATGACATAAAAGAACATGCTTATAGTTGAAAATAATGTTCGGGTTCAATGGGTAGGCTTGCTACTTGGTAAAAAGTCTTTGGGTAAAAATGGGATAAATTTATGAGCAATACCTTATTTTTTTATAATCTACTTGGGCTAGCTTATCCTTGATAACCTAAAAAGACTTATAAGCTACTAAGAGAATGCAATTGCCAAACATTTTTGGTTTTGGTCAAACAAGTCTTCTATAGTCAAATAAGTTAATATTAGCTTAAAAGGCACCTGAAATGGCGTTTCAACCATAACCTTGGTGCATAGGATAGAAAAACCTGTTTATATATTGACCCAAGCCAATTTATATAATATATAGGAAATATTTTGATATCAACTCATGTACATATCGAGCACAACTTATATTTGAGACAAAATCAAACATGAAAATAATCCATTTACCCGAATCATTAGCTTTATAATTATAACAACACATACCAAACCAAATTCTCATCAAACATCAAGTATTTGCCAATATTATTCTTAACCAAAATTACATTGTTCTTGTTCTTGGATAACTTTATGACTGAATATTGTGAAAAACTTTTAATACAGTGCACGGGTGCAATTGAAAGTTTCATGTCATGTCATTGTGTCACATTTTTTGTGTAGCTATAATAGAATTTTGCTTTATTTTATCTAGAACTATTTTCATCGAGTCGTTGTAGCATATTTCGTTGCAATGGTTTTGTAGCCTTGTATCAATTCAAAAGCTCACTCTGTATATATCTCCATCCACAGATGGTCGTTAATAGCCGGTAGGCTTCCTGGCCGGACCGCAAATGACGTGAAGAATTACTGGAACACCCACCTCCAGAACAAGAATTCTTCCTCATGCCGCCCACCTAGGCACCCAACTAGGTTACATAACATTAGTCGTGATAGTAGTCAAGATGTTAATGAAAACCCACCAACACCAACACGTACAAAAAAATTAACAAATGCTACGACTAAAATTATAAGGCCTCGGCCTTGGACCTTTGCAAAGTCTTCTTCATGGCTCAGACGGCAAGAACAAGTGACA
The DNA here is from genome assembly GCA_901111285.1 of Corrigiola litoralis. Classification (NCBI taxonomy): domain Eukaryota; kingdom Viridiplantae; phylum Streptophyta; class Magnoliopsida; order Caryophyllales; family Caryophyllaceae; genus Corrigiola; species Corrigiola litoralis. The sequence continues at coordinate 8,546 of CAAKMY010059613.1, forward strand.
AATGATGGGCCTAGTGGGCCCATAAATGGCTCAGATGTGAACCCGTTCGAAGTAGAAGTAGTAGAAGAAAAAAATGATGATGATGATAATGGCGATATAAGTGGTGAAATTAAGTGGTGGGAAAGCTTACTATTAGAAGCCCAAGTAAAGGAAATTGAAGAGCTAGACATTTTTCAACATTGTGATGAGCCTAGACCTTTCACTGGGTCATGTTCAAGAATTGATGAGCCCAACAATCAAGAGTGTTTAGACATGTGGCGGTCTTCATTAAATGAAGGGCCATGTTTACCATTTGTAGAAGAGCATGACTCGTTGAAGAATGACCTTATCTGGGATTTGATGTGAACCTTTGGGAATGATTCATCTATGTCTTTGGTATGTATCGAGGTTACATCACGCAAATTTATTATGTGTTTTTCTAAATTTTGTAATAGAGTGTATATGGGTATTGGTTTAGATGCATTTAATATGATGTTTTGTTTTCATTTAGAGTAAATATCAACATCAATATATGTGAAAAGTAAGAATTTTTATTGAAAATAATAAAAACATTTCTATTTTTTACTTCTTAACAAGTGTCTCCGGACACTCGTTAACAAGACCCTTCCTCTAATTTGTATTGATTATTGAGGGTGTAATGTTCATAATCATCATTATATCCCACTTAATATAAAAATACAGGGGATATAGGAAAAGAGAAAATCTCATAAAATTAAAGGAAATGTAATTATTTAAGTTAAACCTATTTCGTTATACTTATATGAGTTAAAGTATAAAGTTAATGTAATAAGTTTAACTTGACTACCTTGCTCACCAAACCCTAGGTCCATCGTCGCAGTCTCACTACCTCTCTCTCATCGTTGTCGACCTCGCACAACCACCCACGACATCCCTTTGCTCTATTTGTTCCACAACACATCCCATGCTTCATCCCACATCCTCTACTTTCTCTCTCTTCAAACAATTAATGTTTCACAGAGTTGCCCCATCAATCTCTCTCCTCGTTGCGACAGAGAATCCAGAGGGGCTTGTTTGTTTTCGTAGTGTTGTTAGGTATTTGTGATGGTGGTTTCAGTTCGTGGATTTTGGTGGGTTGTAGGGGTGGTTTTTGTGTGTTTGAGTTGTGAGATGGTTTTTTGTGGTCTTGTGTGGGTCGTGGGGTAATTTTCGTGGGTTTGGGGTGGTGGGACGGGGGAACCGTGTCGTCTTGGGGGGTGGTGTTGGGCTCGTTTCAGTTGGGTTGGGAAGGGTAGGGAGGAGGAAATGGGGGTAGGGGAAGAAAGTAAGGGGTGGGTGGTGAGTTTATGTAGAAATTGGAGGAGGATGCCATAAGCAGGTTGGCCATGGCTTTTGTGGGTTTTCTTGGGTAAGGGAAATGGTACTGGGTAATCAGTTTTGGGCGAGAGAGGGCGGTGGGAGGAACAAAGGGGAGAGGGAGGGGGGATTTGTCGTACTTTCATATTTTTAGAGCGTTTAAAACGTGAATTAGCTTAAGTAATCGAAGATTCCAATAGAAGATTCATCTGATGTATTTTTGTGAGTAAATTAATTGTAAATGTTGGATTATTTTTGTTGATTTAGGTCGAATTAAAGGTTGGATTATTTTTGTCATAATACTGTTAACTTTTTTTATATAAGAAATTTTCACTAAAGTTTTATTATTCCAATGAAAAGTGTATCAAATTGGATTATATATTCAAATAAGCGGGAGATATATCATATTATTATTAATTAATACGGAGTATTTAACATGTACCTTGGTGGTACACATTAGAAAAGTGTATTAAATTAGTTTTGCTAGAATATAGTAGAGGATCAATTTACATTTTTCTCATACGATATCTCATAAAGCCGATCAGGTCTTGATTCATTGCATAAGGGTGAGATATGATATTTGGGTACATTCAATCTTGGGCTTTAATTAACATTTCATTCAGTTTTTTTTTTAATTTTAAAAAAGAATGAATACGCCTTTTTGGTCTTTGTAACTCTCGGCCTTGTTTGTTTATTTCTCAATTTTATATAAGAAATTAGAAGTAAAAAAGCACAAAAATGTGTGTGCCATTGTATTCCATTATGTATGAGTACCTAACTCATTACACTCCCACTTGAAATCATACCTTGAGATATCAAATATATAAGAATGTAAATCATATTTTCATGAGAATATGTTCCTATGTTGTCATATATTTTCATTGAGTATATATCTAGAAATTTTATAATGTACATAATTCTTATAAGAACTACAGAAAAATACAAAGAATAAAAAAACTCTTCACTATCGGTAGCCTAATAATTTGCCCAAATAAAAGTGCAAAAATAAACAAGTGAGGGGACACATGCACATGACACAACTAGATAGAAATAATGGAATCGACAAATTTTGGCCGTTCCTTTATTATCGACTAAAGAAAGGGGGAAAAATCACACTCACAAACTAGTCATATCTTCTATGTTCGTACCACTGCTATGAAGGTTGGTTAAGCATATTGCAGAAGAGAGCAGAAAGAGATAGAAATCACAGGGAGCAAGAGAAGCATTGTTAGTAAAATGAAGATGGACAGCCACGGCAACACAAGTAGTAGTACAACTAGTGTTCGCAAGAGAACTAGTTATGCCTCACTTCTACTTCTTTTGCTGGTGTTGAGCTTAGCAACCCATGGTGCCACTGCTGGCTGTACCGGAATTACCCAGCAATCATCTAGTCAAAAGAATATATTCGCACCTCAGGGAAAAATGGGATACATTCTTAACTCCGAGTGTTTTTTAAGTCAAATGATCCGACCATGCACACCAGAGGACGGATGCAAACGCAATCTTGACGCGGGCAATTGAGTTTCAGCTTCTAGTTATATGGATCAGTTTAAGCAACCGTGGTCCGTAATGAGCATCATCTTTGTATTGTACGTACTCCATATGTTATTGTAACTGATATTTGGAATAAACATTGTTTTTGCTTTCCTATGTTTCCACCTCTCCTCTTGTCATAAACCCCATTTCCCTAGTGTGCAGTGTGCTCAATAAATAGCGGATCAAAGATTGGAAATTGCCATTGAAGTGCAATTCTACTACTTTAATCTAATGAATTTATTTTTCTATCTTATCTTACCAGTTCCAGAAAAATCCGGGTGTTTTAACTAACCTTGTTACCGTCTCCTTTTGCCCCTGACTCCCTGAGTGTGCTCTACTCTAGTTTAAATGAGTTGCATTGGAAGTTGCTAGAGTTTATTCATTCAAAATTAAGTGGATTTCTTCTCGTAGCTTAAGTAAATTGAAAAGATCAGTATAATCACAGTTTACTTTAATTGATAGTTTGATTACATGCAACGCAATGTGTTCAGCATATATATTTGGTTAAATGGTACGTACTGGCATAAAACTCAATCAATGGTGAATAACTTACATCAGGTTTTCAGGTACATCATTTATTTCCTTCTTGTACACTTTCAAAGTTAAACAACCTTCGAGACATGGCCAAAGCCATCAGCTACTCTGTTAATGCCGACGAACTTCTTGCAGCAATTACATTTGCTAGAAAATCTGCTGCAGTATATCCAGTATCTGATTAAACAGGTACGATTAGAAGTCATTAGTCCATTATTCGGAGTCGTCCTCATATCCTGTTTGCTAAATACTACTCCTATCATTCTATGTCCTATGTGTCTAAATATTGAGACAAATAAGAAATCTGTATTACTGCAATGAAAGATATGACAACGTTGTTTTTTTCTGTTCTGTAATATATAGAGGCTATTATGTCATGTGTGCTTGTCTTTGGTAAGCGTACGAAAGGTAACATGTCGAAAATATCGATCGGATTCTAAAAATCTATTGCCTGATAATTCGTATTTGAAAAGTCTTCGACCCTGAAAATTTTGAAGTCCGATCATCAATCAAACCCGAACCAGCTAAACAGCACTAATAACTAGTACTCCGTCAGTAACATAATATTGATCAAGTCAATTGAAGTCTACTGATGTACCAAGAAAATTCCATGTGAGAGGGTGTACCGGATGGCCCATTTTCCAAAATCATAAGCACATATACCAGATTTATCTCGACCACAAACCTCGTATCTTTGAAACAAAATGAATCGTATGGCTGCTCAATTGTGCACAAAAGTGCAATAAGCAATCTTGACCCTGCAAGTCTACTAATACGACAACAAGCTCAGTCATATGGTATAACATCAAAATTATAAGCATTTGAACCAAAACAACAACTCATATTGTGAATTTGTGATCCAGCATACCTAGAATTATGAATTCCTTCAAGTTTCTCATCACCATCCTCCTGCTAACAACAATAACAACAACTATGTCTGTCACGATTGTAGCCTCAGCGGAACCCGTAGAAACCCGGCCAATACTAATCAACTGCGGCCTTCCCAAGTCGACAACATCGACCTCAGGCAACCGCATTTGGCAGAGTGATGACAACCCCGACTTTGCTCCTTCTAACATCAACACTATCTCCTCCACTATTGCAGCAACTAGTGGTACCGGTGCCCAAATTCCCTACGGAACGGCTCGATTATTCCGGTCGTCGCCAGTGACCTACACCTTTTCTGTCACCCCTGGTCCAAAATTCCTACGTCTATACTTCTCCCAAACTTCTTCTGATTACAACAACATCCCCCCTACTTCGCAGTTTTTTCTGTCTCTTCAAGCTAATGGTCTTACTCTCTTGCAAAACTACAACCTTTTCCTCAACTCCCCTCAAAACCCAAACCCTTCACCATCACCTCTTGAGTTCCATCTCACGGTACAAGAAGGCGAATCTCTAAACTTGACCTTCTCCGTAGGTGATTCTAACAAGTCTAAATCAAACAATTGTTCATGCTACGGTTACGTAAATGGCATAGAGATCATGCCTGTTCCGGAGGGTCTTTATGTAAATCAGAACAAGTCGCTTACTTACATTGCGACCCCCTCAGGTTACAGTTTTCTTAAGAATGCAGCGTTTGAGACGGCTTACCGGCTCAACGTAGGAGCGACTGACGTGCAGCCTATGGATGACAGTGGAGGTTTGATGCGTGCATGGTACAGTGATGATAATTATATTGTTGGATTCGCTGGGACAGTTGGTAATTTAGAGAGTCAGCCGCAGCTAGACCTCCATTACACCAAAATTCCCAAGTACGTTGCTCCTCAACTGGTGTACGCGACTTTCAGGTTTATGGGGAAGTTTCTACCGGCTGTCAACATGGCAAGGAACCTAACATGGAGGTTTGACGTAGACCCAGGATTCGATTACCTTGTGAGACTTCATTTTTGTCAGATGGATCTTAATGTGACAGGAAGTGACCAACAATTGTTTAGTGTATACATTGGTAATCAGACGGCGCAGTTGAATCTTGATGTGTATAAGTTGGCTGGAGGATTAGGTATTCCTATATACGAAGACTATGTCATACATGTGTTTGGTGATCATGGCATTGATACGAGTAACGGAACCAAGGTTCCTTTGTGGCTGGCCCTCCATCCTAGGCTTGCTTAGTAAGTACTCCCTACATTTCATTCAATTCTTTACATTTGCTTTTGGCTCAATTTATAATGAACCAAGGTTCCTTTGTGGCTGGCCCTCCATCCTAGGCTTGCTTAGGAAGGGGTGACGAAAAGGATATTGAATTCCTTAACTATCGATATATAAACAAATTGTTATTCTAGCTTCATATGTGAAGTACTTTTTCTTCAATCAAAAGATTCAAGAGGGAAACATATTAGGTTACATAAAAAAGTAATAGAATCTCAAATAAGGCAACATTCATAAACTCCATATCCTTTATTTAACGGTAGTGCATTATTTCGATGTTATTTACAGTGTGACAGATGTGTTTCTAAATGGTGTGGAGATCCTAAAGCTGAGTCAATTTAATGGAGATCTCGCCGTTCCCAACCCACCACTAGCTACACCAGAACAAAATCATCAACAACAAATTGATACAAGCTCGAACCACAACCCCCTTCCTATTATCGGAGGTGTCATTGGCGGTGTGCTACTAGTTTTTCTCATACTTGGATGCCTTGTTCTTTATAGACGAAGAGCAAAGAACAAGTCATTCATAAGCAAGAACTCGAGTAAGGGACAATGGTTGCCCACTACAATTGAATCAGAGTCCACGACAACCACCACTGCTTCATCAGGGCCATCCCTACCGTCTGGCCTTTGCAGACGATTCTCGTTAGGCCAGTTAAGGGTTGCAACGTGTGACTTTGACGAGAACTTGATCATTGGCACGGGTGGATTTGGCAAGGTGTATAAGGGCTCAATAGATGTAGGAGCCACCAATGTGGCTATCAAGCGGCTTACCGCTACATCCAAGCAAGGAATTAACGAGTTTCGAACTGAAATCGAGATGCTCTCGAGACTACGCCATGTACACTTGGTGTCCTTGATCGGCTACTGTGACGACCAGGGTGAGATGATCTTGGTCTATGAGTACATGCCTCGTGGTACACTTAGAGAGCATTTGGTGTACAAAGACAAGAAAAATGATAACAACGAGCCATTGTCATGGAAGAAACGTTTAATGGTATGTGTAGGATCAGCCAGAGGTCTACACTACCTTCATTCAGGTGCAAAAGAGCTGATCATTCACCGTGATGTCAAGTCGACCAACATCCTACTTGATGATAAGTGGACGGCTAAGGTTTCCGACTTCGGGCTCTCCAAGGTCGGCCCGGCTAGCGAGTCTGGTATTGGCCACATAAGCACGGCTGTCAAAGGGAGTGTTGGATATTTAGATCCAGAGTACTATAGGCGACAACAATTGACCGAGAAGTCGGATGTGTACTCCTTTGGTGTGGTGTTGTTTGAAGTCTTATGTGCTAGGCCAGCACTTAATCCTACCCTCCCTAAGCAACAAGTGAACTTGGCTATGTGGGCTCGAAGCTGCTACAAGAACGGGACCCTCCATTCGATTGTGGACCCGAAGCTAACTGGCCAAATTGCACCAGAGTGTCTAAGGAAATTCGGGGAGATTGCAGAGAGGTGTGTACGTGATGATGGCACTGAACGTCCCTCCATGGCGGATGTAGTATGGAGCTTAGAGTTTGCCTTACAACTTCAAGAAACTGCTGAGAAGAATAACATCGATGGAGATCAATTAGGGCCAAATTTCGGTCACAATGACGCTCCTAATGGCGGAGATGGTGGGACCACAGATGGTGATGATATGTTTAGTAATAGTACCTCTGAACAAAATTTTTCTAGAAGTAGTGTGGGCGGTACCATGGTGCCATTGATGAAATATAGTAGAGCTACTACTAGTTCGCCTACTAGTATTTCGGATTATCCTTCTGATTTGAAGTCGGATTCTGTATTTTCTGAGATCAAAGATCCACAAGCCAGATGAGGTTGTAAAATGTAGTCTAATATTCATGCAAATTCTCTTTGTATAATCTATAGTCTTTATCATCTATAATATCAGGCAATGTTACATAAGTTCAATTGGTTGTACTCCTGGTAAACCGGTATGTGCTAAATTTGTAGGAGTTACGTGGTAAAGTTCCATTTCAAGCATATCTATTGCATATATTTGAGAGAACGCAAGCATTGTTTGTATATCTTTGATAGTTTATATGTATCGTATCAAAGTGAAACTATTATTTATTTTCAATTTATAAAACGTAAACAATTTTACAAAAGGTACAACACAAAAGAATATGAAGTATGTATAATTTTTTTTCTAAAATTAAGCTTGAGAAAAGTGTATTAATAATTTGCACAAGTGCATGAAATTGAAGTTAAAGTTCCAATCTAGACCGCAGGATGTATGCAAGTCACAAAGTAGTTATGAGAAATTTGAACGAGACTAGAGGAAGTAAAGACTATAGATCATATGAAGAACAATCAAACGAATAGAAGCAACATGCAGACAAAGGTGGAAGACCAATAGCGACGACTATAGAAGAGATACAAGCTCGCTAACAATCAACATATGCAAGTGGCCCAAGATAAGGCATATATATGTTGATGACTTATATTAATTTTTTTTTGAAGAAGATAACTTGATATATTGTTTGAAACTTCAACAGTAAATTGAAAAGGCGGCTTAAACATCAATTGTAGTGATAAAAAATGGCCTTTTGTGGGTGTAAATATATGGTCTTTTCATGTTAAAATTGGAATGGAAACTAACCTCCATTTAGATGGAAATTCCATCAAAAGCCCTCAACAAATACTAACAAATTTCTTAATTAATTAGTAAGATTTATCTAATATAAGGTGGTGAAATATCCAAGTATCCTACTACCATCGTCACAAAATTACTAATTAAGATTCTGTTTTTTAAGACAACGATATCTTAGCGAATTAGATATTACGGAGTAACACTTTTAAGTCTCGCCTTCTCAATTGCGACGGCTATACAAACTTTATACTCTTTTGTCGAATGAAGAGGACGTGACAAGTGATAGGAACAACTGAACAAGGAATTATGCATGTATTAGCTCTCCTTTGCATAATGCATTTGGATGGGACATATGAAGCCCATTGGTTGATTTCCAACTTGCTAGACAACGGCAAATTGCAACTGGCCTAGACGACCTGAGTAGACAATGATATGCAACATTGGCCCTCATTGACTAGTACTCCTACTTTGTTTTAAATAAAACAGAAGCAAAGCAAATTGCAATTGTACAAGTTTCTTGCAAATGGAGGAACCAATTAGGACAAATTTCAGTATTTGTTCATATTATTAGTTATTACAATAAGAGATATTTATTATCAAGGAATTGAGTCGTGGATCCTCTATATTACAAATTTTGGTGGATTGGTAATACAACTAAGTAATATAGAGCCGAACATTATGATTGTAGACTTTGTAGTCCGACGCAGACTACCGAATTTATATCACAAATATGAAACAAGAAGCTAAACAAAATTTCATACGGTAATCTTATATAAAATTCTATAAGGTTTCCCTTGAGAAGTCATTTACTGGTATGGAAAGCAAATGTTTTATTACAACATCCATCCTTTTGTTTTCGGTTTTGTTTATATAGATTGCACAAAAACACAAATAAGATTCGGATCCTAACTTCTCAAATAGAATACTACAACTTCTAAGCAATGGAGCATCCCTTGATAATGTTATACATTGTCCATTAATAATAATTTTTAGATAAAAAATTTATCTTGATAAATTCGAAAACTATTATCTAACTAATCGATGATCAAAATATGGCACCGACAAGTGAAAAAAATATCAAAGTATCAAACCCAAGCGACTTACCGAGCAAGAATAAGGTTGTGGTTACCTTCTTATTTTCTCAACTTAAAAAATGTCGAAGCCTGGCCAAAAAAAGTCACGCGTTTAGGACCAGAGAGGAACCGAAATCGAGTCGTGGAGGGTGTCTCGTAGAACACCACCATGCATGAGGCATGGCCCATAATAGTAGGTGTTTCCGTCGGCCAAGAGGCAAACCCAAGATATATATAATCCAAAAACTAATACTTATATGAAAGTGTTGTAAACATTTACCTAACAATCAAAAATTTATAATTTCAAATTTATCTAGTCAGTTATTAATAATCAAAATATGAAATCAACAAATACATTATTAAATAATTTATTCGAAAGAATTATCATCTAAACGATTACATATATGATCTCGACAAGTGCGAAAAATTGAAAGTAATAAACCCAAACCCCTTAAGAACAACCAACAGTAAACAAACTCATATGCCTAACTACTTTAGCCGCCATTAAAGCACCTCAAATTTCCTCCTTCAAATTATAATTGTTACATAGCAAAAATGAGTAGACAAGGTCCTCCAAAGCACCAGAACAAAGTTGCATGGGTACCCAATGCTGGCCGTAAAATCAATGAAACGGTAACATATACACCAACATATTTATATATTTTTTTTTTGATGATTTTTATACACTGTTTTCATGGTTTTTATGTGGTGTTTGTTGGTGAATAATGATTACAGGAGCCAGGTGGGAAGTACAGGCCATTGCCAGAGGTAGGAGGGGTTTGCCAGCGGTGTAAGGATCAGATTGAATGGAAGCGCAAATATGGCAAATATAAGCCTCTTACTGAGCCTTCTAAATGGTATATTTGTCACTTTTTTATGTAAAGATTGAATCGTTTGTTGGTTTTGGTGATTTGGGATTGTGGGTTTGAGGATTAGGTGATAATGAATGATGGGTAGTTGTTTGATTTGTGATTTTTTTATGTTTTGTTTGAGTGGTGTTACTTTTTTGTTGCAAAGATCAAACCTTTATTGATTTTTGAAGAATTGTAGTTATGAGTTTTGATTATTAGTTGATAATGAATGATGGTTAGTTGTTTGATTTGTGTTTTAATCAAATGGTGTTACTTTTTTGCTACAAAGTTCAAATCTTTAGTGGTTTTTGATGAATTGGGATTGTGAGTTTTGTTAATTAGTTGATTATTAATGATGGTTAGTTGTTTGATTTGTGATTTATTTGTGTATTGTTCCAGTGGTGTTACTTTTTTGCTGCAAAGATTAAATCTTCAGTGGTTTTATGATGAATTGGGATTATGGGTGTGATTACCAGTCTGTATTGCATGAGCCGTCTAGTTTTGAATTAAACTAGTCAATCTTTGGCTTGAAAGTACTCACTTTGATTTCAGTGTTAGTAAAAGGTGACGACTTTAACTCAATTAGTGACTAAGTCCAATTAGACCTTCTATTTTAATAATTTGTGTTTGATTATTAGTTGATAATCAATGATGGGTAGTTTGATTTGTGATTTAATCTGTGTTTTGTTTAAATGGTGACTTTTTAGCTTCAAAGATCAAATCTTTAGTGGTTTTATGATGAATTGGGATTATTAGTAGTTGCTAATGAATGATTGTTAGTGGCTTGATTTGTAGTTCTAAATGTTTTGTTTAAATGGTGTTACTTTCATTCTGAAAAAGATTAAAACTTTGTGTAGTTTTGTTGAGTTGAGAATTAATTAATAGTTGAAATAATGAATGATGGTTAGTGGTTTGATTTGTGATTTGGCTCATGTTGTTTTCAGTCAAAAGTGTTCTAAGCGAGCTGTTCGTCAAGCTTACCATAACCTATGCCGAGGTTAGTCTTGAGCTTTTTTATGCTGTTGTTTTAGTTAATTCTCACTCGTGCTATGCATTATTACTTGATAATACTTGGATAAGACGGTTCTACAATCGAGTGGGGCGGCTTTCAAGGTTTGGGTTGAAGTTTCAACTTACAATAAAGGCTTACTTCATAACATTGAATCCCCAAGCTATCTTATAGATTGTAGAAGGGTTGCTTGTATGAACTTTATAAACTTTAGACAGGGTATCCTAAATGTTTGTACTCACTCTGTTTCATAGAGGTATAAGGTTGTCTTCTTTTGAAATGGAGTTTTTCAGTTAATTTTGTTTGTTTTGATTTACATTACTCGTTAGATACGTTCGGACACTAAACAACATTGGATATCTACTTTCGAAGTGGATGCATTTACCTTGTACAGCCTTACGCCCTTGCCCCTAATGAGAGAGATATTACCAATAGACTTTGTATTTGCTTATGTAATGGAACTACATATTAGTTAAAAAAATTCTAGAAGTTTATAGTTGGACTTTATGACTAAAACTGTTTTAATCGAATGTGTTGCAGACTGTGCTAAAGATCAAGGTGTCTGTGCGAAATGTTGTTGTAAGGTGGACCGGATTGTTGGAAGGTTCACAATTGCTTCCTCTTGTTGAGACAGTTTGATGTGCCTTTTATGTGATTGTTTGCTGATTATTATATCTATGCAAATTTGTGCAGGGACTCAGCTGAAGTAGAAGCTGAGCAGAAGACGCTTGAGGAGGTACAGCTTCTTCCTTCCGGTTCTTCATTTATTTTGTTAAGCACCTCACTATTGTTATCGGGAAGGATTTTTTGTATTTTGTTGTTGAACTTCTTTTTATTGGGATGTCTGTGTTGAAATGCAGGCCATAAAGAATGCTCGAGAGAGGGATAGAAGGAGTCTACTTCGTGCTGTAAGTCATCATCATCACTCTTTTCCATTTGTTATGCCTTTAGCCTAGAAGGTGAAGTGTCATCTGAAATTATCTTCCTTTCCCTCCCAACAAGGCTGATGGTTGAGCCCATTGTGGTAATGTTGGTTTCATCTGTCAGTTCTGAACATCTGTGCCGGTTAATTACCTTGGAGCTTTTTCAGTCTTCAGCCTCACCGTAGTTAAAAGCAGTTATATCTTGTTCCCTACTTTAAGTATCTAGCTTTTTATATCTTTAATGATTGCAGACGAGCAGATCGAATTCGATTTTTAAAATTGATGAAGAAAAATTAATATCGGTCTTTTTATATCTTGTTCTGTTACTTTAGATTGTCTTTGGCCAAAGAGAAAGACTTTTGTTAATCAGCCTAAGGCTCTTGGCCTGCCCACTTAAGCTCGAGATGAACGAAATATTAATTTAGTAGATGCTTAATGTGCCAATTATGGGCATTTGTATACATGTGGTGGTGTGACTTGTTCTGCAAGTAATATCTTGGAGAAATAGTGATTCAACGATGAGTACATGACTGAAAGAATTAGGTTTTTGTTTGAATTCGTGAAATCGTGATCTTCTGTGGCTCACTTTATGAGAGGATTGGCCTATGAATTCTTTTACCATCTTGTTGCTTATGCTTTTACTGATGCCGTTATAAAGAACCGTTCAGGGGATGCACAATATTAATATATGAGTCATTTCCTAAGTTGAAACACTGTTGGTTACATAGGTAGATGTGTGCTGTTCAGGGATACAAAGGCCTCGTCCTTAGCCTAGTCTTAGTAAATCAGCTGTAATTTTCAGAAGTTCTCAAAAATTGATCATGTAACATAAACAACAGACAAAATCGTGCAACCTAAGTGGCAGGATCAGTCTCTTTTTTTTTTTTTTCTAATTAGAACATTAGCCGAACCGTCGTCAAACTTTATCAGTGTTGGATGATGGAGAGATGTTCTGCTAGCTAAAAGGACTTGCCTTTACAACCTATAAGTCTGTGCCTTCAATAGTTCAAGTGTGAGGCTTATCTGTTGTTTTCCCCTTTGGGGCAGGTGATTTCGTGATGAATTGAGAGACAAGATCTTGCAACTTTCTTACTTTGACTTGTATAAGAGAGAATTTTAAAGTCGGAGCTTCTTACAAAATGGCCAGCAGCATTGACTGACGTGTTTTTATCCATTTTTCTGGTACATGCATTTGTGTAGTTCTGGCTTGTATATTGATTTGTATTCCTGATCAACCATATTGTAACAGATGAACAAGGATAAGCCCAAAGGACAACCCCCCAAAACGCCAACCATACAGGAAGGGAAGGTTGAAGGATTATTCCCTGCTACTTCTCTTGAGGAATATGCAGAAGAAATCAGAGATGATGTAGATGATTTGAAGATCTGTAACTAAGGTTTTGATGAGTGTATCTCCAAATACTAAATTTTGACCAGTAATTTGTCGTGTGAAGAGTTTCGATGTCACTGCCATTGATGCAACAGTGATTAACTGATTATCGCAATTTCGTCTGTCACTATTTTCACTGAGTTACAGTTGAACGCAGTTGGAAAATCTTGTGGTCATCATCTTAACTGAAGGTCGAACGTGGTAATATGTTTTCCAATCAAAAGGCAAAAAGTTACGGAAACATGAGCCTCACACCTGTTTTTGGCGAAGAAGCAGCTTGATGAACAATACTGCTTTTCATGTCGTGAGTGTGAAATAATAGGAGTATTGGTAATTCCTATGCAAATGGACTTGCAAATCAGTTTCTTTGGCACATGAATGGTAAATAAAACTTCCATATTTTAAAATTCGGAGTATGAGTATATGCAAGAACCTAATTCTTTCAGTCATGTACACATCGTTAAATCACTATTACTCCAAGACATTATTTGCAGCACAAGTCACATCACCAAATGTATAGAAATCATGGACTATTTTTTGCCGAGTTTTTGTTCCATACTCCATTATATGTGTCTAACAAGGATCTTGGCAATCTTCGTCCGATTCCATTTCGGGGTCCGAAATGAGGTTTTGGCGTGGGTATAGACATGAAACCGGCTTTCTGGGTCGATTTTTTATCTTCCGGTAAAAGTTCCAAAAGTGACCACGCATTGCTCCTAGGGTATATTGGAGTATAATTGTATCATATGCCATTGTCATTCCTTCTTTTTGATAGTTTTACGGTATGTTTAGAACTCAATTCGAGTACGTGCATAAGGACAAAATCGATTTTTGGCTATGCATAGGCTAATTTTTGCCGTTTAGCTTGTTCTGTACTCCGTTATATGTGTCTAGGATGACTTCTGTCAATTTTTGTCCGATTCCATTTCGGGGGCGGAAACGAGGTTTTCGAGTGAGTTATAGTCCACAAAAACTGGATTTTTGGGTCAATTTTTCATTTTTGGGAAAATATTCCAAAAGTGACCAAGCATAATACTAGGGTATATAAGAGTATAATTATAGCATATGACAATGCCATTTCTTTTTCTTGATAGTTTTACGGAGTGTTTAGCACTCAATTCGAGCATGTGCATAATGGACAAAACCAATGGTTTGGGCTATGTCTAAGCTATTTTTTGCCGTGTTTCTTGTTCCATATTACATCATATGTGTCTAGGATGACTCCTGACAATTTTCGTCCGATTCTATTTTGGGGCCCGAAACGAGGTTTTCACGTGGGTTATAGTTCACAAAAACCGGTTTTTTGGGTCGATATTTGATTTTCCGGAAAAAGTTCCAAAAGTGACCACGCATGCTCCTAGGGTATATTGGAGTATAATTGTATCATATGCCATTGTCATTCCTTCTTTTTGATAGTTTTACGTTTTGTTTAACGCTCAATTCGAGCATGTGCATAACAGACAAAACCGATTTTTTGGCTATGCATAGGCTAATTTTTGCCGTGTAGCCTGTTCCATACTCCATTATATGTGTCCAGGATGACTTCTGCCAATTTTCGTCCGATTCCATTTCAGGGGCCGAAACGAGGTTTTCGCGTGGGTTATAGTCCACAAAAACTGGATCTTTGGGTCAGTTTTTCATTTTTCGGGAAAATATTCCAAAAGTGACCAAGCATAATACTAGGGTATATAGGAGTATAATTATATCATATGGCAATGCCATTTCATTTTTTTGATAGTTTTACAGAGTGTTTAGCACTCAATTCGAGCATGTGCATAATGGACAAAACCAATGGTTTGGGCTATGTCTAGGCTATTTTTTGCCGTGTTTCTTGTTCCATATTACATCATATGTGTCTAAGATGACTCGTGATATTAATTTTCGTCCAATTCTATTTCGAGGCCCGAAATGAGGTTTTCACGTGAGTTATAATCTACAAAAACCGGTTTTTGGGTCGATTTTTGATTTTCCGGAAAAAGTTTCAAAAGTGACCACGCATGCTCCTAGGGTATTTTGGAGTATAATTGTATTATATGTCATTGTCATTCCTTCTTTTTGATAGTTTTACGGTGTATTTAACACTTAATTGGAGCATGTGCATAATGGACAAAATCGACTTTTTTGCTATATTTAGGCTAATTTTTGCCATGCAGCTTGTTCCATACTCCATTATATGTGTCTAGGATGACTTCTGTCAATATTCGTCCGATTCCATTTCTAAGGCTGAAACGTGGTTTTTGCGTAGCCCACAAAAATTGGATTTTTGGGTCAATTTTTCATTTTCTATAAAATATTGCAAAAGTGACCAAGTATAATTCTAGGGTATATAGGAGTATAATTATAGCATATGACAATGCCATTTTTTTTTCTTGATAGTTTTACGGTGTGTTTAGCACTTAATTCGAGCATGTGCATAATGGACAAAACCAATGGTTTGGGCTATGTTTAGGCAATTTTTTTGCCATGTTTCTTGTTCCATATTACATCATATGTGTCTAGGATGACTCCTGAAAATTTTCGTCCGATTCCATTTCGAGGCCGGAAACGAGGTTTTCACATGTGTTATAGTCCACAAAAACCGGTTTTCGCATGGGTTATAGTCCAAATAAACCAACTTTTTAGGTTAATTTTTGATTTTTTAGGAAAAGTTGCAAAAGTGACCAAACATGCTCATAGGGTATATTGAGTATAATTGTATCATATGGCTATGTCATTCCTTCTTATTGATAGTTTTACGGTGTGTTTAACGCTTAATTTGAGCATGTGCATAATTGACAAACAATACTTTGGGCTCTATCTAGGCTATCTTTTGTCGTGTTTCTAAAGTTGTACTCTATTATATGTGTTTTGGATGGACACTGTCAATTTTCGTCCAATTTCATATCGGGGCACGAAAAGAGGTTTTCACGTGGGTTATAGTACACAAAAATCGGCTTTTTGGGTCGATTTTTCATTTTTCAGAAAAATTTCCAAAAGCGACCAAGCATGCTCCTAGGGTATATTGGAGTATAATTATAGCATAATGGACAAAATCGATGGTTTGGGCTCTTTCTAGGCTACTTGTTGTTGTGTTTCTTATTCTTTACTCCATTATATGTGTCTGGGATGACCCTTGTCAATGTTCGTCCACTTCTATTTTGAGGCCGGAAACGAGGTTTTCGCGTGGGTTATAGTCAACAAAAATCGGCTTTTTGGGTCGATTTTTGATTTTATGGAAAATGTGCAAAAGTGACTAAGCATACCCCTAGTTACCATATGAGTGTGTTTAAGGCATATGGGCACGTCTTGCCTTGGCCTATTGTATCCTTTGGCTACCAATGACATCATTTGGCTAGACAAATAGCCTTGGCAAAACTTTTTTACTTTGTTTAGACTTGCTATGCCTTTGCATTTGGTGTCCCTTGACTTGTCATGTTATGCCTTGGTTTTCCATGGTTTCTCATGCCATGGCCTTCTCTAGGCGGGCCTTTGTCTTTGGTGCCCTTTGGCTAGCCATGTCATGCCAAGCCTTGGCTAGACACATAACCTCAGTAGATTTTTTTTTACTTTGCCTTGGCTTCCCATGCCATGTCCTGGCTTTTCATGCCATGCCTTGGTTTGTCTTGGCTTCTCATTCCCTGGCCTTGCTAGGCGGGCCTTTGTCTTTGGTGCTCCTTGGCTAGCCATGTCATGTCAAACCAAGCATTGTCTAGACAAATAACCTTAGAGAAACTATTTTTCTTTTTCTTGTCTTGTCATGCCATGCCATGCCATGCCATGATTAGACGCGTAACCTCACTGGCATTTTTCGCTTTGCCTTGGCTAGTTGTGCCATAGCCGTGCCTTGGCTTAGCCATACCATGCCTTACCCTTGGCTACCTATGTCATGCCTTTGCCTTGGCTACCAATGCACTGCCATGCCATGCCTTTGCCTTAGCCTTGGCGTTGAAAACTTCTGCTGAAAGCTGAATACACTCGTAGTACCATTCTTGCGCTTCAATTACTCAACAAAGATCCTCAAGCCAGTAAGAATATCACCACAATGGGCTCCTCTGCGACTCTTTTAAAGTAGGGGAAAAAATGTCTTTGTTTGATCTTTTGCAATCTCTAGTTAAAATTTTTTCATACATAATATATCAGTAGAAATTCTTAACACAACATTTTCACAAGTTACACTGACACGGATAGTAGTACTGGGAAAAAGTCCGGCAAATGTGCAAAAAACACATACATATAATGCTTAAAGCTAGAAGAGTACAGCAGGCACATGAGATACGAGAACCAGATTACATGTCATCAACAATCAAGCCAACGGCAAACCACGCCAAGAAAGCAAGATCGACATGCGAAAGGGTGAAACTCGATGTTGTGATGAGCAATTTCCCCACGATAAATAGAAGTTTAAATAACTGCCAATATGTCAAAGTGAATATAGTCTACAAGACACAATATGTACAAAATTATTTGCACAGGACGCCTATAAACTCCTACACCATTCCCACTCCCTACAAAAATTTTCTGCCCTTAAACATGGAGAGGAAACAAAAAACCTGATGCATTCGATAATCCGAATTCCTCGATTCTTAAGCTTCACTCTTGAGGAATTCTTCAGTTTTTCAAGCTAACGCTATAATTCACTTTCAAAAATCCAATTTATGATGCGGCCGCAGCACGCTTCTCATATTCACCTGGCTCTTCTTTGGCAAATTCTTCTATAAGTTCCTGCTGTCTCGGCGTCAACTTACTGTCAAAATTTACCACCCACATAAGCCCTCACTTTCGAACTAGATAATATGATATCAAAAGTTAAAATAATCGATTTTTAGAAGCAAATAATACAAGACAGCATGGCAAACACAAAGAAATGAACAATCCCCAGAACCAAAATCAACAACTAGTAATTCAGAAAGTTAGTGCTAAGCAAACTTACGTCGGAATGCTGACATTGAAGTGAACAAACTGATCACCAAATGACGCATAGCCCCTTGCTTTAATCCCTGAAAGAGAACATAAATTGTTTCAGCCTCAATATTTACTATATGAAGCCCCTAGGTTTCAATGGCACTAGTGCACATGGAGAGCTCTATCCTAGAATGCTGGAGCCAGATTTTTCCGCAGTAGTGAATCATTTTTGCAAAACCAAAAACCAACGACCGTCCCACCAGGCCATCTTATGACAAATATAGGTCAAATGATTGCTGTCATACATAAAAAAAAAAAAAAAAGAGCAAACTTCACAGAGCAATTCATTTTTGCAATGCAAAATGGGCCAAATTGCCAAATTGGTAAAAAAAGTGGGGGGTCAACGACA